>SRLM01000518.1:922824-943885 GCA_015708895.1 Populus ilicifolia
TATATATATAATCCACTAAAATCACAAACCATCTAACGGTCAAAAACCCAAAATAAAATTCAAACGAATCAATCCAACCCCTACAAAACCACAACCCCACAAAAAAACTAGCCGTTACGAAGAGCGTCCAAAACCCCCTACGTTCCTTTTTCTCTTCACAGTCACACACCATCTATGCCCTCATTCATCGCTCTCTCTCTCTCAGTGATCAAAGAAACAAACCCCCATCTCTCTCCCTCTCAATCGAAACACTTACAAGCAAAAAACCCTTTATTGATTTTGGTATTTTGAAGTGATTGTTGATGGATTTGAATACCAAGAATCCAAAATCAGCCACTCCGGTGAAAGACCCGCATGGGTTTCAATCAAAATTATGTGAGAATTCAAATCCAAATCTTTCCCATTCAAGTCCTAGTTCAAGACCCACAAGTTCTCCTCTTACCAAATCTGCCAAATCCCAGAAATCTGCCTCGAGGAATCCGACTTTGAATCTAAATCCTGTCATTTATTCACCCAGAAACAAGATTAGGGAAAGAAGGTTTGTGGTGGCAAAAAAGAAATCAAAGAAAGGGGCTTTGAATTCAAATACAACTCCTGTGGATTGCAAGTGCAAGGAGAGATATGGGGACAATGTAAACAAGTGCTTGTGTGTGGCCTATGAGACATTAAGGGCTTCGCAGGAGGGGTTTTTCAAGAACAAGAACGATGTTGAAGAGAAAGGTGAAACAGACAAGGAAAAGGCCTTCGATTATAAAGCAATGATAGAATTCGAAGAGGAGGAGATAGAAAATCATTTTGCGGCTCAAAATCTTGAGATTGAAGATAGAGACGGATCAGATACTCAATATTCCTGCGAAAGCGAGAAATCGGGACAATTGGGTAGTTCCACAATCAAGAGAAGGAGAGATAAGTTACTTGAAGATGCAAGAAACAGTGCACCTGACTCTGGGAAAGTGAAGCATTTGGTTGATGCCTTTGAGAAGCTTTTTACCCTACCAAATCCAAAGGGATCAGATAAGACTGAAGAGGAGGAGAAAAAGGAGAATAGAAAGAAGGCAATGCAATGGGCATTGCCTGGATTGCAGCATCCTAAAGTGGTGCCCGAGACTGGATACTCTTCTTCTTCATTTTCATTGCCTAGGTTTCAGCCTGCTGAGGTATCCGAGACAAACGTCTCTTCTTCTTCATTCTGTCCATCTGATTTCTGTTTAACTTCTGAGAATCTGGGGCTGGATTCAAGGATTTCTCTTTCCTCTTCATGGGATGGCAGTCAGGGCAGGTTAGTAACAATTGCTGAATTGATTTCATTGAGCCCCACATTTGAAAACATATTTTAGTTTTTAAATTAGGTTCTAATTAGGTATTAATTTTCTGTTTTTTCGAAATGCCAGTAATTCTAGCAGGTCATCTATTGGAGGCAGGAGAAGCCGAAGAAATGTGAGTTTTTTTTTACTTGCCTCGTAATTTCCTATTTGATCTCACGTGTATTATATTTACACTGATGATTTTGGTGATCTTGTTTGAATTTTTAGAGTGCTGAGTCAAGTGGAACAATGGGGGTGAGGCGATTGAAGAAGAAAAAGCAACTTAAAGTCACTAGCCAAAAGCCATTTAAGCTCAGGACAGAGGTGCATAGCTCTCTTTCTTTCTTTTTCCATCATGAGAGCTGAACATGGAGTGTTCACATTGCTTTGTAATGAATCGCATTGTAAGTTTTGTGATTGGTTCCCATTGTAGCAAAGGGGAAGACAGAAGGAAGAGGAATTCACAAAGAAGATTCAAGAAATAATGATGGAGGAGGAGAGGCTGCGGATTCCTGTTGCACAAGGGCTGCCTTGGACAACAGACGAACCAGAGGTTAGTCCTTTCTCTGATTCAGTAGGCAAGGCAATTGATACTCCAAGATGCCTTGTAAAACTTGAAGACCAGTTCCATGTGCTGCCTGGCTAATAGCATGTTTTTAACCATTTTGATTTGAAAGGATAAACAGTTTACAGAACTGAGATTAGATGACCTGTTTCTATCATGAGGAATATGCAATAAGGATTTAGGGAAATATTTGTGTTCATGAGTTCAATTTCATTGATATGTTCTGTCTAATTTTACATGTCATGGAGTTCAGTTTATAATCATACGTTTTGATCATGAATTACTAACATTGGCGTTGTCTGCAGTGCCTAATCAAACCTCCAGTGAAAGAAAACACCAAGCCCGTTGACCTGAAGCTCCATAGTGATATTCGGGCCGTGGAGCGTGCTGACTTTGATCATCAGGTAATTTTCTAACTATAGTGATTAGCATATGGGGTTTTAGTGCTGATCTTGATAGGTGCCCTGCTCGGTTTATGATTAAACTACCAGAAAATGGGTTAATTAAAGCCTGTACAATTAACTTTCGATTCTCTGGTCGAAGAGAAAATCTAATAGAAGCATGGCTTGCAGTGAACCTCTCATAGAATGAGGTTGTTAACCCCCCCTCATGGTTGATAAGTGGTGTTTGTGCTTTCATGTGCGGGCAATCATGTATTTACTTATTTGTTGTTACTTGTTGGTTCTAGCTAGCTGAAACTATATCACAGCACCAAGACTTGAAACCTGGAAGTAACTTTATCATTTCTTTATATTACAATGCTGTCAGGTATCTGAGAAGATGAGCCTGATTGAGCAATACAAGATGGAAAGAGAGAGGCAACGAAAGGTAAGTATAGAAAGAAAAGGCATGATTTTAAGGTGATGCTGCTGTTTCATTCTGATTAAAATCTTTAAATTCGCTGTTGGCTCTTTTAGTTGGCAGAAGAGGAAGAGATACGCAGATTGAGAAAGGAACTCGTTCCGAAAGCACAGCCCATGCCCTATTTCGACCGGCCATTCATTCCCAGAAGGTAAGGGTTACCTCGTTTATTTATTATTCGCATGTGTGTGTCTTGCAAGGCACTTCATTTCCATATGCGTTCCCTTGTGGCTATGGTGGGGTCGTTTACAGTGGCAAAAAGGTCCAAGGACCATGGTGTTTGTTCAAATGTGTTTTGATATGTCCTTGTACTTGAAAGAATGTTTACATCAGTTCTTTTGGTAGTTAATATGCACAAACAAGAAGGAATGGTGGTGACCTTGTATTTCGTTGTCCTCAGAATACACACGATAAAATTCGTGCCAAAGCATGGTTATTTTACTTCGAAATATATTTGGCTTTTTTGGTCATGGATCATAAGCTTCCTTCCTTTGATTTGTATCAGCCAGCCCTTCTAAAAGACCCCTTTCAAGATGAAATGCCCGCTTTCCTGTGTAGCTTTCTTGTTGAACGAACTAGTAAGTTAAATGACGTACTGTCTGCTGTTTTTGGATTTCTTAAGGTCAATGAAGCATCCAACAGTGCCGAGAGAACCAAGGTTTCACATACCTCAACACAAGAAGATCAAGTGCTGTCTATCATGGAGCGATGTCAGCAGCTACACCTGTGATCAATAGGGAAACAGAGGAAGAGAAAGAATAGGTGGAGAGGAGGGTTAGGCATTCGTTCATTCCTTGTCAATGAGTACTTAATAATAATGTTGACCCTTGTTCTGTTTATCCATCTTCTCACTCAACTCTTCCCAATCATTCTTTACATCATCTGTATACGAGGCAACCAATTAGTTGCAATTTTGAGGACTGTCTTTTGGCTTGTGTTCTCGTGCGCAGTGAAAGCAGTGGGGGGAAAACATATGAAGCTATCAATTCATATTTGGTGCTTTTCAAGGCTACATGACAAGTTAGTGCAGCAGAATATTTATCTGTGGCTTATTGTTTCTTCCATTTCCTCCGTTGATAAGTTCTTGATAATCTTTTCTCATGTCCAAGCAACTCTCTACGTTGTTTCTTCTCTCACGTGCAAATCACCATGTCGCCCAGCAACTATTGCCTGTTTTTATTTACTCCCCCTTGAACTATTGGCTATTTTTATTTTACACCCCTTGAAGATTATTTTTATTTTTATTTTCATTTCAGTAGCTGAACTATTTATTCATTTTGATTTACACTCTCTTTGTTAGGTTTCGTTAATAAATATGTTTTCTTTTAAAAAAAGCGCGTGAAAATCACGTGTGCAGCAAAACAAAAGTCAAGATAATTGATAAAAGAAACATAAAATATTAAACAATATTATAACCAAATAGAATAAAAATCATGCTCCCCGTAGAATCCCACGACTCAACCTTCTTCTTTTATTATTCATTATCAGGGTTTTTGTTCCAATTATTTCTTCCTATCTTTTGCTTTTATGATTGCCCTTTTTTTTTCATTTATCAATTATTTTGACTCTTTTTATGCACTAATTTTCATATGCTTATCAATGAATTTATTAATGAAATCTAATGGAAGGGAGTATATTCGAACAAGCAATATTTCAGCCATTAAAATTTTATAAAAACCTCAATTTAGTATAAACAAAATGAATAATTGAATAGGAGGTTTTTATATTGACTGCTCTCTGTTAAAATTAATTTGGTTTTTTTTTCTATTCGTGTGATATTCATGTATTTTTAACAAATTTATTAATAAAAACTGAAATAATAAATGTAAATCAAAGCGAGTAAATAATACTTCACCTATTGAAAGAAAAATAATTATTCAAGGGTGTAAATAAAGAGAAGCAATAGTTTAAGGGGTTTTTGTACAAACTATCCAAGTTAAATAAAACTCAACTCTTTGTTCTTGTATAAAATTATACTATATAATTATCCAAGTTAAATGGAAATCCAACTGTTTGTTCATGTATAAAATTATATTATATATTGTGTCAAGGTGTGAATGAAAGGTTATGTTTTTGGTGTGAATGAAAGGTTATGTTTTTTTAAAACTCTACTTAAAATAAAGTTATGTTTTAAAACGAGAAAGTTATATATTTTTGTATTAAAAATTATGTTAAAATTAACTGTTAAAATTGCTTATAAAAAGAGACAATTTTGACATGGTTTTGATAATAAAAAAAATTATAGTTTTTCTAAAACTCTTTTCTTTTGTATTCCTCCTCTCAAAGTTCTTATAAAAAGTATGATATAAATCTTGGTTTGTTATTTATTATTAGTTGTGTTGCCAAGAATATAAGATTGAGTAAGTTTGAGAAATAATATTGTAATTACACTGCTAGTGTAGAAACATAAATTTTTTACCAATCAAATTTCACCATATGTTATTTTATTTTTTAAAAGAAAGGATAAAATAAAATTAAAATAAATGACATGAAAAATAAATAAGTCTTCATACATTTCTTGGTCAATGAAAAGTTGACACTTGTGATGAGATATTCAAGATATCTTATCACAAATATAAGATCTTATCACAAATATCACAAATATGAGATATAAATACAAGATCATGTTAATAAATATTAATCAAAAAAATTATGCTATGTGGTATTGAAAAAGAACCTGAGAACCCCTACAGATTTCTATAAATAGAGGGTCTCAACCGAAAGAAAGAATATTTTACAAGAGGATTCTGGGAGATACAAGTTTCTTTAAAGATAAGCTTTGCAACCAATAAAACTTTCTCTCTCTTTCTCTTTCTTCAAGCAAGGAAGCTCTCTCTGAAAGAGTTCTCAAGTCTTCTTTATTTATGCGTGAAGTCTAAAAAGAACGAAGCTTTGTTGGATTAAACCAAAATGCTCCATAAGAGTTCTTCAACAACACTTTAAAGACAAATCAAGATACTTTTCAAAGCATCAAATCACAACATCTTGCTTCGTAATATACGTTTAAATTCGTGTTTTTGCAAAACACAAATTTTAGCTTGATTACTTGAATAAATCAAGTCACCATACATCAAATCTAAGGGAATAATCAGATGATTGTCATATTCTTTTAAAAGAATATATTACATAGAGATTGTACTCATTCATATATTTAATAAAATCATATATTTGTACACCTATGCTTGTTTAATCTCAAGAGCATAAAATTGTGTCTACAACTAGCATTATAAAGCAACTAATAAATTATTTTAAGCCCAAATCATTGATCATTATCTCAATTCACTTCTTTAAATTTATTTTCTGTTAATAAGTACTATAAGTTGTTGTTTTTTATATGTTGATTTATATGTTTGTTTTATGTTTTGTATAAATCAAATCATATAGTAAAGAGAAATAACAATCTTAGGAACTATTTAAAGTGTTCTAATAAATATAAACTCATACTATATGGATTCTTTCCCTTTATATTTATGGTATTGTCAGGCCAATTTCATATATCATTCTAAGTATTAGTTAAAGCAAGTGATCTATAATAAGGCCAGATGATGAAAATAAATTTCACTTTTTAACCTAATTTGAGCTTTGAATGCTATTAATAACGAGAAAAAAAAGCATCTCTTTAACCATTTTTTGTTGATTTTTATGTGTAAACTATAAAAAGTTAGATAGGTTATATATTTTATTCTCTTTAAGGAAATATATACATCATATCATTTTTTTATTTAAAAAGATCCCACCATGCTTATGTTAGGATCAAGGTTAAAGGTTTTCTTAAAGATAAAGCATGTGCATATACAAATCACAAACTCGTTGTTAGGCATAGAAGAAATATGTGGAATATCAATTTGCAAGTCATTTTAACTATATGTAAAACATAAACTCAAAAACTTTTGATTGGCTATTATACCTTTAGACAATGACAGTATTATAGTGTAACTAACTATATGACCTATATTTTGTTGTGAGCCATTTAATTTTTTTTAGCACAAGAAAATAATACTTATTCAATACAGACATGTTGTAAAGAAAGGGAAAAAATCCGCAACGCTGATCATAGTCTTGATTGAACCAAATACATTGCATTAATTTTAATAAGATTATTTAAAAAAGGTAGTAATAATAGAAAGACAATAAAAAAAGAAGAAGAAGCTAACGATGATTATGTAAGGGAAAACAATTAAAAAAGGAAGGGGAAACAACATAGCTAAATTCTAAGCAAGCTAAAGAAAAAAAAATAAAACAAAAAAAATAAAATAAAATACGCTAGGTGTGCTCTTGGGCCTCAATGCTAAGCTTATTCAAAAACAGACTTGTTCATTGAGTCAGGCCTTTCTTGGATGAAGATTGAAAAGAAAAAAACTTTAATGTTGAAAAAACAATGAAAAAACAAAAACTCAAGTCAATTCCTATGAAACCTATAACCTTATATGTTATATCTTGATAACCCCATATAAACAAAACTAAAAAAATCAATGGAGTTAAATTTTCAAATATCATAATGATGGATGATGAAGTAATTAAAAGAATAACTAAAAAAGAATGGAGTCAACACTTGTTAATTTTTAAAACCCATCACTCGATCCATTAGATTGAGATTAACCCATAGAAAACAAACATGAAAAAAAATAATGAAACCAAATCCGTAATATAAAAAATGTTAAGGGGCACAATTGAAAAAACAAAAAGGGTAAAAATTGAAACAAAAATCAAACTATATAAGACATTAAAGAATTGAAAAAAAATTGATTAAGGATAAAATAAAAAAATCAAAATAATAAAGATCAAATTTAAAAAAATTAATTGAATCAAATTTAAGGGATATTATTAAAACAAAATTCAAAACAAAGCAAAAAAATTAGTAATTAAAAAAATAAAGACCAAATTGAAATTTAAAGTAGATTAAAAGTATAGAAATCAAGTTTATTAAAAAAAAGATAGAGAAAAAGGAGGCGAAGAAGAAAAAAATCAATTAGAGACCAATCACAACTTCGTTGTCCACACACATGGGACCACCATGAAAAACACAACTGAACCTTTTTAATGTTATCGTCGAAAGTGGGGGATGACCACCATAATACACCTTATACGCCGATCATGCAACAATTCCAATTTCTAGGACAACACACAACATATAACTGAAAATTTCATATTTTTTTTAGATACATCAAAATTTTTATAGAAATTTTATCAGAGTCTCATCTATACTAGGAAGTTCCAAGTTATCGACAATACTATATTTACACTTCTTATGTCATTTCATAACCCAATCTAATCATCATAGATCTCAATCAAACTCATCATCATCAACACAACACATCTTATTCAATAATATTACAAAATTCAAATTCTAAAAAAAAAACAGTGTATAATTCAATTGCTACTTATTATCATTATATTAACTATATCATGCATAATAATATCATAATGAAATTTAGGTGAAGGATCCAATTTCAACTATAACATACATGATTAAAATATGTACTTAAAACTACATCATTTGATTGAAGTCAAACATCTGAATTTACGGGTCAACACTACATTTTAAATTTAGGAGATAAATGTTTTGAATTATAACATAACTACATACCAACAGATAACTAAAGTAAGATCACTATTGATCTGACCTCAATGGATTTTAAAATAACAAATAACATTTACTTATAGATATAAAAAGGTAATATCAATAATAATAACAATGATAGGTAATAATTTTCATGACATTTCTTTTAACATATAAAATTTAGACATATTTGTTTTGCAGCATGCATTTTTCATCTAATATCCTAGTCAATTATCGAGAATAATTTCATCTTAAAAATCACAACATAACTAAAATAATTTTCTTTATGAATCAATCCTCATTTAATACCAATATATTCTTTTCTCGATATTATTATCTTATCTTGTTCTTTCAAAATAATGGACTTCAAAATAACAAATAACATTTACTTATAGATATAAAAAGGTAATACTAATAATAATAACAGTGATAGGTAATAATTTTCATGGCATTTCTTTTGACATATAAAATTTAGACGTATATTTCTTTTGCAATATGCATTTTTCATCTAATATCCTAATCAATTATCGAGAATAATTTCATCTTAGAAATCACAATATAGCTAAAATGATTTTTTTTATAGATCAATCCTCATTTAATACCAAGATATTCTTTTCTCGATATCACTATCTTATCTTATTCTTTCAAAATAACTAATTAACACTTCTTCTTTTACTTTCTAAGTTAATTGCTGGTACTAATAAATCTTATTAGTATTATTAGTCTCTCATTACCGGGTTAGACTACTCAATTTCATTCAAGTGTGAATATTAATATAATCAATTAATATTATTAATTATTCCTAACCTAGAATAGTTAATCAATTCTTATCCACATCTGGTTTACCATATAAGTTACCGATGTTAAGAACTCTTGACATCATTAACCTTTTTACATGAAGTAGCTAATTATACTAAAAATGGTTGCTAGTATCAATGCGATCCATTGATATCACTAATTATTTCTAACCTAAAATAGTTAATCAATTTATCTTTCTCCCTCAACTAGGAGTAACCATACTGATGTTAATAATATTTACTAATATCATTAGTCACCTAATTACCTGGGATCGATTAATTAATTTAAAAAAATATTAACACCAATGTAATCCATTAATACCATTATTTATTTAAACTCGGATAGCTAATCATTGTCATCTGAAATGCCAGTACCAAAGAAATCCTATTTATACCATTAGTTATTCTAATTTCTAGGATAGTTAATCAATCTCATCATAACATTCTAACCGGAAGGGGTTCTCGACCCTACAAGGAATTTTTTTTCCGAGCCCCTCCCTTAATAGTATTTATAATTTTAGTTTAAATAGTAAAATAACTTAAATCTAGGTCTCTTTTAATTTTATTTTTTAGTTTCACCCTTGCATACTAATCACATAGATATAGATTACCAAATTTAAATCATATGTATAGATTACCAAGTGTAAATCACTTATATACCTAATAAATTTAAAATGGTAGAAAATAAAAAGCCTTAGGTGTTAGACACCTACTTGCTGTAAAAGCTTGATTGCTAATCCTCGACTATTGTTTGGGTTTTGTGGCTTCTCCTATATTAACAAACATATCACGTCATTATTTATGAGCATTTATGCCTTCTAAATCAATAATTAATACAATTTATTTTTAATAATCTTATTCATTATCAACATTATTTATTTAAATTTACATCTTATGTTCCTATTAAATCTTTTTCCTTAGGTTCTTTAACAGAAAAGCAAATTAGCATTACAACCAATATAGTTCATTCAAACACTATTTTGTATTTTGTTCATGACTAACATTATATAGTTCAGTTTAATGCATGACTTAATTCTTTGAAAAGATAAAACATATGGTTATAAGTCCACTAAAAGAAAAAGAATCCAGTTCTACTCCTAAAGTCCTAAAAAATAAATGTTATTAAAAAGATAACTAATTGTCTAATAAGGTCTATCTTGACTCTCTCTCAGTTATTAGTCTATAATCCAAATTAAACAAGGTCAGTGCTTTTAGATAGATAACATCCAAGACTATAATTTTTATGTGAGACCAAGTCTAAAATTTCTTGTTTCCATATTCAAATTCCCGTTATAAGACTATGAGATGGAATTGTTCAATTTCATCAACAATTTTGTAAGCATTCATATATTATTAAACCAATTCCTTGTCATGTTGTATACACTATAATGATGCCAAAAACAACTTCTAAGAATTTGTTTTTATCTAATTTCATTAACTAATCAATCAACACTCTTATTGACTCTCTTTAACACCTTTATTTGTTATTCATTCATACATTTATCATCTTTTTAATCCATATAAACACACATTAAGTCAATTATTAAAATAAAATTTTCTTCTTCTTCCTACATCAATATCCGACCACATACTTATTAAGGGGCTATAAATTATCTTTCAAAATTACTTGTTATTTAAACTCTTTTTAATCCTATTCCATGTCATAAACTTCAATTCAATTTTATTTCTTATTTTCCTCAAAATTCATCATGAATCTTAATATCAATTTGATGAAAAAAAATTAATAGAACAATTTATTGTAGAAACTTGTTAAATGGATGTTAGGACACCATACTAAAAAGTAATCTAGGCTTCAATTACTAACCAATTAAGGATTTCCACATCCTATTCCTTGCTTGTTGTTTCCACCACTTTCTCCTCACTTTATCCCTAAATTTCTTCTCTTAAAACACTTTAAATCTAAAGGACTTTGTTGTCTAAATCTTTTAGTACCATTAACTCCATTCTTTTTCTTTGTTTTTCTCAAGAATTTTCAAATAAAATGAATTTTTTCGCTATCTTCCTTCTTTATTCTCCATGGCCGACCACAATAAGCCTTGTATAAGCAATAATTTGTCAAATTCCCACTACGTCCTTTCTAATAGTAATTTTATAGTTATTATGTACTATTTTTCATCATCCCAATATGTTTTTAATATCGATTTTCAATAGGTGATATTGAAAATAATTAATTTATACTCCAATACCTTTATTTCCTTATAAATAAATTCCATTTAAATTTAATTTATATTTTAAAATTTTGTATTTTAAGGTATTTTTAGCACTTCTATTTTAAAAATTTATTTGCTAACCTTTTAGTCTGAATTTTAAAGGTCAATATCCATTTTCTTATGCAAGTATAAAATCCCTAATTTTCATAATTTATTTGCTTAATTTTTTTAATACATTTCCTTTAAAAGTTTGCTTTTAAGAGCAATTCAATTAGTCAAAAATCAATATACCCCTAATGAATTTAACAAAGATCATTTTGTCATATGAAAAAAACTATTTTGCCTTCAGACAAAGCGGGCAAAATGCTTTTTCAACATAACAATTCATAGGAATTTGTGTCATAAGTTATAATATAAAATTTATGCCTTGTAAGGTTTTTGTTAATATTGATCGATACTATTATCTATCTATCTACCTATTTATCTATATAATAAAAGTAAAATAAATGCATTAAGCTAGGATTGTTTTAGGAGTAGATAAATGAACTTTTAACTAGATTTTTATTTTTTTGCAATCCATGCCATTTATAAAGTTACATGTATGTTTATAAATTTTATGAAATATACTAGTTGATCAATTGATCAATCATAGAAATGTAATGTGAATGAATTAATGAAAAAAGATTAAGAAACTCTTTATTTTCTATTACCATGGCCTTGAATTTCTATAGCATTAGCCAATGATTAGAGATCTTTATATCCTTTTTTTCTCCACCTAAATCCATAATCTTATAATCAAACTTTAAACTTTCAAAAGATCCTAGATCCTAATAATGAGATTTTATAACTAATATACTAAAATACAATAATTCTTTTTAAATATAAGCTTTTGAAATCACATGTGATAATAGACTTGAACTTGGATAACATTACCAAAATGATTGGAGATGTTTCTCCAAGTTGAATTTATAATATTATAATCAAGATTTAATTTTTAGAAAAAAAATCCTTATTATAAGATTCTAAAATTAATATACTAATATAAAATAATTCTTTACTTGGGCTTTAAAGCTATAAATTCATTTATAACTCAAAAGAGCCACCATGATTCAAACACATGCTTAAAAAAAAAAAACAATTGCACTATTTTCATAATGACCTTAAACTTATTTAAGGATCAAGGATGCTTTTATTCATTTTACTTCAATATGAAACCAAAACAATATAATCAAGCTAAGATTTTTTTCAAAAGAAAGATCATAATAATGGGATGCTAAAATCAATGTTCTAATAAACAATAATTTTCCACACTAAAGAGGTTATAGACTATATATATAGCTATAACTCAAAAGATTAATCTTGATTCAAAATGTATTGAAATTAAGATATATAAGATGGTAAGTACGAATTCTTTACAATTGCATTTCAAAAACAAGTCATGTTTCAAGATTGCTATATTTTATTTTAATTTTTGAGTAGGAAAAAAATAAAAAACAAATGAAAGAAAATCAAGTGTGAGAAAAAAAATGATGAGCATAATTGAAAAATAAAAAATAAAGAGCTAAAAAATTATAGTGGTAAAGAAGAAAAAAAAATCCTTGTTCAAATTTTTTATAACATAATCCTACATTAGAATTTTTTAAACTGTAAACCAAAAAAAGGCTAAATAGGGATTGCTCCAATTTTTCTTTTTAAATATAGTTTTTTTCCTTTTAAATATGGGTCTACCTTTTGATATAAAAATAAAAACTTTTTGTAGAAGAAAGGTAAAATAACTTTATCCATAAATAAAAAGAAAGAAGAAAATAAATAATGAAAATATAGATAAAAAAAGCTCCCTCTCATACCTAGAAAAACTACAAAATAGGAAGGAAAAAAACAGTTATAATTTTCTCTCTTTTTATCACATAAATTCTCTCATTCTCCTTACCAACTTAAAGCTAAGCCACACCAGCTTATATATAATAAATTTTCTTTGATTTTACTTTATATTTCATTGATTTTATCATTAAAGTTGTATATTTTTTTTACAAGTATGTCATTATTTCACAAATTATTTAATTAAGTTTTTAATTGCTTACCATACTTTGAATTTGTATTTTGACCAATTAAATTTTTTAAAGTTCAACTTCAGTTATGAAACTTTGATTTATTTTAATTAATATTTAAATTGACTTTAAAAGTTAATTTTCCTTGCGAAGAAGTCTCAATAAATACAATTAAACTTTCAAAACTCCAATAAAGTCATTAAATACCAAAATAAAATATTTTCGCTATTAAGATCCTTTATCAATCAAAATTGGAGTTTTAATTTTTTCAATCTTGGACATTTTCATCTACAAACTCTTATTTGACACTTTAATCTTTCACTAACAAAGTTAAATTATTTTTATTTTTATTTTTTTTATGTGTATTTTCTTGTATATATTTTTATTTGTTTCTTTATTTTTCATGTGAGGTTTCAAAAAATAAATAGCAACAGAATTAAAAAATATTCATATCTATATTTCATTATTAGCACTCTTATATATAAAAAAAAAAACAGCCTAGGAGCAGCATAGTCTTATTTATTTAGAGTTTTTTTTTTCCCTAAAAGAAAAGTGAGTGTATTTTAACTATTGGGCTTAAAGATAATCCAAATAGCCCAATAGCTGATATTAACATTGAATAGGCCCACCAAAGCCCAAATATCAAGAAACCCTAACGAGATTAGCCGCTGCTATATTAATACCCACTAGACTAACAAGCTGGAACCTTATTGAGAGAAGAGTAACCAGAGAGCTAGCTAGCTCATTCCTTGCATAAAAAGAGCTCCCTTGTAGCTGAAGGCCAATGGCAACAGCAAAAACTGTGAAGGACGTCTCTCCTCATGAGTTCGTCAAGGCTTACTCTGCTCACCTTAAAAGATCTGGCAAGGTATTTTGTTGCACATGGTCCAAACACAAAATTATAAGCATGGTTTTTGGATTCTTTCATTTTAGATCTGTTGTTTTAGTGATTGATAAATTGGGTTTATGTGAGAGCAGGTTTTGGTTGCTATAGTTTTTTTATTTTAAAAATTGTGTGATATGTGCTTAATGCTTGAGCTGTGTGTTTTATATTTATGGCTCATAAGAATTTGTAGTTTATATTTATGGCTGACACATCTTGCGGAGTTCTGACTGATGGTGCTGTTTGGTTTGTCCTAAAACAGTTTAAGAACTAACCCTTGATTGTTTCTGAACTGGGTCACTATGATTGAAAGTATGGCATGTGTAAAATATGCACTACTTGATTCAGTGATTTTGTTATTATAATTTTGGGAGGCAGATGATGATGAGAGGGGAGATAGAGAAGTGATTTGTGTTCATCTTTTAGAAGCCTTATGTGAGTTTTAGTGTATCAGGAGGTATCATACATGTGGGTCAACCATGGTTTAGTGGTGTGGTTGTTAAACTCTTGAAGCCGTAGCTTGTGGCTTGGATGTTTTGAGAATTGCGTGTAATACCTGTTTCAATTGATGTTGTTTAGCCCTTTATCCTTGGTTTTCTCCTTTTTTGTATTGAAAGAAAATAGTCTTTGATTAGCACTGATAGAGACGTAAATCAAAGCATTTTATGAAGTTTCTGTCAGTATTTTGTGACTTTTGACTGATAAAATCTTGTTTAGTTTTATTTCTGAACTTGTTCACTGCTGTGATATAATTAGGCATTAGTATGATTGTGGTTTAGGGGTTATGATCTATTTTCCTTCTCTGTTGATGAACAGATTGAGTTGCCACTATGGACTGATATTGTGAAGACTGGTACATTTAAGGAGCTTGCACCATATGATCCTGATTGGTACTATGTCAGAGCTGGCAAGTCATTCTCTCCCTTGTGGGCACAAGCTCATGCATGTATTGTTTGTGGTGTTTGTGATGCACAGTAAATATCTTTTGCTTATAGGCTTGGTATTTAATCTTTATTGCAGCCTCCATGGCAAGGAAGATTTACATTAGGGGTGGCCTTGGTGTGGGTGCTTTCCGTAGGATATATGGTGGCAGCAAGAGAAATGGAAGTCGTCCACCTCATTTCTGCAAGAGCAGTGGTGCTGTTGCTCGTCACATCCTTCAACAATTGCAGAATGTGAACATTATCGATATTGACCCCAAGGGGTGAGCTACTTTCCTCTATTTTTCTTTTAGTTTTTTTTTATAATTTGTCTTCAAATTATTCTTTCTTGAGATTTTATTTGAATTTCAGCCTATCAAATATGCTCAGCTATGAAATCTTGCTTTGTTACCCTGTCTTTCATTTCACAATTGAAGTGGATTGATAAACATAGATACACTGAAGAGTTCTGCATTTGCTGATGTGTGTATTTTTGCTTTGGTAATAGTGGGAGGAGAATCACTTCAAGCGGTCAACGGGATCTTGACCAAGTTGCCGGACGCATTGTGGTAGCCCCTTGATCATCAAATATTGAGCTATGTTACCACTGTCATACTCTAGGTTTCGGTTTTAATCCTGTGGAGAGAGGTGATTGCAGCGACAAGATTAAATGCTATGGCATTTTTGGTCCCAACTGTGAATGTTTTTTATGTGAAGATGGTTTTTGTTATTTTGCATTTCAATGATTAGGTATTATTTTGTCTTGCTGGATCCTTTTTCTTACATTTTTAGGATCAAGTTAAACCAGCAACTACACACTTAAAAATATAAATTTATTTGTGTCAAATCAAAATTGTGAACTCTAATCCTCCTTTATTTTATGTTTAGTTACCAGTACTTGAGAGGTGACTAGATTGTTATGAACTCGTATCCAGTAAACAGTTTTCAATTGTCCTGGAACTGGGGCTCGTTCCTCAGCAAGTTTCGCTCCATCTCGGAAGTTTCTTGCAATCTTTCTTGAAGAGGCTCTTTTTGGTTATTAACCTTCTCTGGGCCGCAATTTGTTTTCTAGTTAAACCTAGGGCCAATTCCAGGGGGGTGTTGGAGCATTAGATATTAGGAAGATTGGTCAAAAGCAAAAATTCTCAGCTTGGGAGTGAACTAAGGCAGGAAACAGTATTCTTGTAAATAATGAATGAAGATACGGATCTTGGTGAGTCCTGGTACTGATATTAGAACTTTTACTAGTGAAAAGATTGGAGAGCCATAGATACATGCAAGCAAAACCATGAGTTTTTTCAGTGAACTTAGCTGGCATGCATACAAATAGATCGTCTGAAGGATAATTGCATGTCTTATCACACACTGAAGTTTCCACAGGCAAGGAAAGGCTTTAGAATAGAAACCATCGTCATATTGAAGCTATCATGGGTTCAACAAAACAATTTTTTATGGGATTGGAAGCTGTTTTATTCAAGATCGGAAGCTATTGCGAGGAGTGAAAGTGTAGTGCAGTGGTTGTGTTCTAGTTTTTTGGGATAATGATCGAGGATTTAATTAAACTGCAAAAGAAGAAGGTACAGATTAATAAAAAAGAAAACATACAAGTACAACAAAGGAGAGTGAAAGTTGCTCTTCTATAACAAACATGGAAATGAAATCATCAAAGTCTTGAAAAGCAATGTATATAACATGAGATCCCCATAAACTCAGACTATGAATGACCCACAAACAGACTCAGTAACGACCCAAAAAGTCGTCACATCCACAGTCAAGTACCAAGAAATTAATGAGTCATAAGCTATGGAGCCTTCCCCATTGCATTGTTAGTCCAAAGTAAAATACCCTCAGCATTTCGAACTAAGTCAAGCCCTCTGCAAGGAAATTCTTCATTCTTTGACCGAAATCACAAAACCAATTGATGCAAAATGAGATAAGAAATCCTATCCCAGATCGGAGTTTGACCATCAAACACCAAGTTATTTATCGTAACCTGATAAGTGCAAAATATATATATCTATTCCTTTTACACCATGTTTTTTTTAAGGTATTTTAAACTTATTTGAGTTGACTGAAAGTTATTTTTAAGAGTTTGGAATGCAGAAGACTTTGTTAATAAATCACTAAAAAATAAGAAATTTTGTATTTTATATTTTGGACCTAACTTCTTGTGATAAGATTTTTGCCAAGTTAGAGTTTCAGACTGAAAATGTGAGCTTAATCTATATTGAAGTACACATGTCAAGATTTTCAAGAAGGTATTGTGGGATAAAAATCTGATCTCATTTGGACCTCGAATCAAACATGCAAATTTGGGTCAAAATTCTTATCGCAACAAGATTCTCTACTTTTATACTAGATATTTAAATGAGAATATTTTAAGCTTCTGATATTGAAATTAAACAATTCAAAAACCCAAATTCATCTTCACATCCAGGAATACAACTTTCATAAATGACTCAAAGTAAAAAAAAAAATCTTTTTAAAGGATAGAATCTAGACGCAATCTGATTAGTTGAAATAGGTCTCTTGATATAATTTGAAAATTAACAATATCCCAATACAACTGAAAATTTGACATAAGAACAACGAGCCTTAGAACCCAAGAAAGGTGCAAATCAATCCTTTAACATGTCATGAATGAAATAATAAAGCTACGATGGTCGGATATTACAAAAAACCAAATCAGAATGAAAGTCTAAATTGCAACAGAGTTGGTATTATAATGAAATTGTGACAGCGGTAGAATCAGTTTTCAACACAAATTCTAAGAGATTTATCCAATCTTAAAACCTAGATAAAGAAGGAATGAATTTATAATAAAGGGTCCCAATTAGCCTAAGAATCCTGAAGATTTTGGAAGCAAAGGGGGAGAATAAAGAGAGCAGAACACAACTGAAACAGGTTCCACAAAACATTCCTTCCTTCTTTACTTTTATCAATTTTTCAGCAACTAAGAACTAAACTCCTGAATTCAGTTCAAAAGGAATACACACCATCTCTATTAGCATGTTGTGAGAAGTAATGTTATCATTGTAATTTATTCAGGTTCAAGTATTTATTTTTTCTTGTTCAAAATTATGTTATTGATTGTTATTTAAGCTTATTGAATTATTTGAGATGGCATGCATGCTTTTTAGTTTCTTTCAATCTATAATTGTTGTTAAGGACTAGAGTAAGAAGCAAAAAAATTAATTTGATTACTGCAAGTCTCATCTTTATTTAGTAGAGAAGAATAAACTAAGTTAAATTGAACGCTTGCTTAGAATAAATGCACATATTTTATTCCTAAACTACCTTTGAGTGAATGAAAATTGCTTTCAATATGGTAAGAAATTTATCAAAGAGCTTTTCCTAATTAATATACTCATAATCTCATTGATTTTCCTAACTTTAAGGGATATCAAATTTATTTGCTTAAAGTAAAAGAATATTTATTTTACTTCGATGATCAAAAGATTTATAGAAATGGATGTGTGGACCCTTAAATTGATTTAACAACATATTAATTTATTACTTTCAAAATTATTGTTTCTTGAATTTCTCATTAAAATCTCCCATTCCTTTTCATTTAGGAAGATTAAATGAAATTTCTCTTAAGTTCAACTTGATTTTCACGATCATACTATACATTCATTTTGTTTTTTATAATCAATTCTGAATTATATTTTGATGGTTTAATGACCGAACACTAACCATATACCCCAAGCTATATCATAAGAAAGATTGATCTAAAACTTCCTATGGAATTTTCCTTTGGCAAGAAAAGGCTATTAAGAAATGGAACTGATCTAGTGACTACGACATAATCCATTTGACACGCCACCAAGATAGAAAACGAGACCAAATTTTCCAAGTGTGAATACATCGAGCTAGAAGATGATCTGAAGACTCCTGGTGGGTTTTGCAGAAAGGATAAAAGGCTTAAGAGTAAGACATCAACCCGCCAGTAAAGAGAAATAAACCAGTGTTGATTTTCCTTTGGACTGCAAACCACATGAAAATCTGAATTTTTGATAGCTGTAGAAAATCCCTCACCTAAAGTATTGGTCTTCATAATTCCATCCCATAACCTAAGATTAACAATAAAACACGTGTGAAAAGACTAAAACACCCCTGAACTAATGACTTATTTTTCTTGATATCAAGGCCAATGTTGTCTTTTAATGTATTTGAAAAAAAATAAAACTTAAATTACCTTGGTCAATAATAAGAAACTTTTTTGATTCAGAGAATAAAAACATCATTTTATTATTAAATTTGTTTTTAAAAAGTTATATATAGCCCCAATCAAATCTAAAATAATAATAAGCCATCTAAGAAGACCAAACTACCTCCAACTCATAAACTTCTGGTTTTTTTCAATGAAAAAAATAATTTCTCTATTCTAATATATAGTGTTTTTATATCTAGATCTACGATGTTTTCCTCATAACATATGTGTTTTTTTATGTGTGTGTATACATCCTGTGATTTAGCTTTAATTAATTTTGTTAGTGTAAACACTTTCAAAATATAATTGTAAAGTCAATCTTGTTTCTAAAATAATAATAATAATTATACATAAAATTAAATCACGTGAAGAAAGTCTTATTCATCAAGACACATAGCACTATGAATTAGAATAATGTTAGAAAAAGTTATGTTCATTAAAATTCATGACACTGTAGATTGCAGTAGTGTAATGATAAAACTTTCCTTGCAAAAAGAGAGTTGCAAAGATTGCGAGGGGAGGGAGGGGTTGTCTTTTCATTGAAATGCATTTGACATTAAAAAAATGATTTGAGATAAAATAATTAATACAAATTTGGTGGTGCATGGTGGGGCGGCAGGTTCCATGTTACAAATACTTGGTACTGAGGCTACTATACCCAACCATAAAGAGTTTCAAAGGTTGTAAGAGAGTTGGACCACAGGTTGTAGACACTTGGCACTAAGGTTACTATGCCTTGAGTGCTAGGGCCAAACCTGCATACCTAGTTACAGATCCAGGCGAGTGGATTTACAAACCCGCATGCCTGGGGTTTAAAAGGTTGCTAGGTAGTTGTAATAGGACCTAATTGTGTTGGGTGCTGCCCTAGCACGACTCAAAAGTATATTTTTTTCATATGATAAAGAGAAAATAAATAAATAAAAATTATTTTATATTGTATAAAAATTAGACAGTGATATTATTTTTTATTTGAGGTTCGGTTGAATGTTTTTATTAAAACATGTTTATTTTTGCTTTCAAAAATACTTTTAAAATTAAAAAAAATTCATTTTTTTGTACTTCAAATTAAGATTTTTATATTTTTTTCTCTTGAATTTTTTTTCAAAATAAAAGCATTTAGAAAAATTATAATTATAATATTGTCATATTAAAGTTGATGGAGCTCTAATAAATTTTTTATTCACATAATATACTTTATATATTTATACTATATAAGAGAATTTTTTAACAATAAAATTCATTAAAAAAATTTTATTGTTAAAAATTTCATAAATACTATAATATAATATTATTTTGGGCCAAAGCAGCCAGGTTGTTCTACCAAACATGACTCAATGATGCTGGGCCTTGCTAACAGTAGGACCCCGCACTGCCGGGTCCTTCTGTTAAGCATGATCCAATGATCGAAAGCCTAGATGGATACCTAACTACCAGGTTACTCTACCAAGCATGACCTAATAATGCTCGGTCCTTTTATCAAACATGATCCTATAATGCTGGGCCCTTCTACCCATTAGAATTGGGCCTAGATGATCACCAGGTGTTGGGTCCTTTTATCAAGATTAGAGTTTATTGGGCTTGACAATGCCGCTAGATCCAATGATAATGAGTTTAGATGCTTAACAAACCCTAATAGCGATAGGCCTAGCTAAAGTAGGACCCACTATAATTGGGCTTTGCTATCACTAAGACCCAGCAGTGGTGGATGACACGACGAAAAGATTGATGTCTTCTCCCAA
>SRLM01000519.1:0-35545 GCA_015708895.1 Populus ilicifolia
ATATAAAACCATGATAAAAATGCACTTTTGAGTACTAATCACAAAGTATTAAAAGTGAACAAGATAACAAATATAAAACATGTTAGTATCAAACATTAAGATCCATGTTGAGTTTATACTATACTTATTCTTACACCATTAGTGTAACTTTTTCACCTTAATATAATAAACTTAACTAAAAATAATAAAAGAAAAAAAAAATGAAAACATAAATAAAATAAAAGGCATAAACTTGATATTAATGAAAGCAAAACATAAGTAATACAACGAGAGAAAGTAAGAGTATAATCTTGATCTAGAAACCAAGATGGCTAATTGCATGACAAATGCCTCATTTTATAGGCTAAAATTAGAAACTATTTATTTGATTACTAATTGATAAGTGGGTAGCCAACTCTTGACTTGGTGATAATCATTATCTTCTCTTGTCTGTCCAAAATATCAATTATAACGTCAAAATTGGAACCACTTGAATATATGATAACATCATTTGGACTTTTAGAACTCCAAATATGAGCCAAACACTGAATAGTATTCGGGTTGTAGGACAGATTTGAACTTTTTCATTGTTGTTATAATTTGGACTTGAAAATAGCTTTTTTAAAACCAAACCTCTACATGAAAATTATAAGCTTATATCT
This sequence comes from Populus ilicifolia, assembly GCA_015708895.1. Classification (NCBI taxonomy): domain Eukaryota; kingdom Viridiplantae; phylum Streptophyta; class Magnoliopsida; order Malpighiales; family Salicaceae; genus Populus; species Populus ilicifolia. The sequence continues at coordinate 642 of SRLM01000519.1, forward strand.
TACCTTTCCATTCATATAAAGTAGACCTAAATCCAAGATCTACAACTCTAGATATGATATAATTACTGAACAGTGTTCTAGTTTAGACTACACTAGCATCTTTTTTATAAGTTTGGTCATTTCTTTGTCCTTTCAATTTTAGTTTTTAAACTCATCAACTAATCATTTTATTTATATAATAGACCTGCATTTAAGATAGACATTTACTACAAATTAAGGTATCTTATATTATTAGATATGTTATTATAAAACATGTTTTAATTAAGAAGTTATTAATACTTTAAGTGCAAAATAATGATATAAAACCTTGATAAAAATACACTTTTAAGTACTAATTAACCAACAATTTGTTTTTCCTAAAAACCTAACTTTTAACTCATTTCAACCTAAAAAACCTTGCAAACATTCTTAGATCACATATAAACAAACACATTAACCCTAAATACCCACAAAAATTCCAAAAACTCAAAATTAAATTGAGACAGTTTCGACTTTCTCAATTTAGATTTATTTTTAAATAATATTAAGACTTTAAAAATCTATTATCAAGTCTCTCCCATCATATAAAACACATGTGTATATTAAAAAAAAATTATTTTAGTGATAAAAAAATAACATGAATGGTGATTTTTCTCTCTCATTTAATGACATGACTTGTACTAAAAATGAATATTGAAAATTTAAAAAGATTTAATTATATAAATTATATTATTTTTTAAGAATAGGGCTTAAATGTAATTTTTGTGAAATCTCTAGCATGCTACAATATTTGATATACTTTTCATTTTAATTCTTTTATTAAAAAAACTAAAAGTAATTAGTTTTAAGGTAAGATTAAATTAAAAAAGAGTTTTTGAAAATGAAAATAAATTATTAAAAAATAAATAGTAAATTCATTGTATTTTATGAGTTATAAACAATGGTAAAATATAATAATTCATCCTGATATTTTTATGTATTTTATAATAGTAATTTTTAGTTTTGTTGTTAATTTAATTTAAATTTTAAAGTCTATTTGAGAATATAATTATAGTTAATTTTTAAAATATTTTTATTTAAAAATATATACAAATAATATTTTTTTATTTAAAATTATTATTAATAAAAATAATTTTAAAATATTAAAAATATATCAATTTAAAATAAAAAAATTTAACTTTTTCAAAACCATATTTAAAATACAAAACAACCACGGGTAGCTTAGTAAATCACATGTTTTTAATAGGAGAACTGTTCTTACTTACTAGCTACCAAGCTCAAACACACGCTCTTTTTAATAGTGTGGACGCACCGAAACAAAAACAGAACTCCCACTACTTAACGCGTGCTATCCATTTTCTAAATTGGCACGTGAATCACGAATCCCAATTCTAACACTTGAAGCCTTCCCCTCTATATGGTGTTTGTTTCTCTCTTCGCTAAGTTTTTGTCTCTCTTTCAGTCGATCTTCGACACAGGTGAAAAACCAAACCCTTGAAGCCTGCGACGTGACTGTGTCCGCCAATAATCTCTCTAATTAACTGACTCGGTAGTTGACTCACTCGCTGTTGATCGCGATCTCTCCCGCTCTCTACGATGAAGAACTATTTCAAAGATGAAGAAAACGAGATAGCTGAATTAGCAGCTGGTCAATTAGTAGGCAAGTTCTAAAACCCTAGCCTCGACAATCCGGCCATTTTAAAGTACTAGTTTCTCGAGTGCGATCACTTTTGAAAGAAAATTATGGTAATAATCCTGTAACTGAAGAAGAAATTAGTTATGCTATGGTGCAAAATATATTAAATTGGGTGTTAAAATGTTTTGCGTAAGTAAAATTATGTTTTGGGTGATTAATTTTAGGTTTAAGATCACTGATCCTCCTATCTGTGTTTTCAGTCACCCAGGAATGTGATATTCCTAAAAACGAAACGTCTAGTTTAGTTTGTGTAGATGCTGATGCTATTGACTGTGATAATGCTGCTACTCGTGTTCGGCCCCGAACTGTTGGAGAGGACTTAACCACTGAAGAAGGAAATTCTGCTGCTCCCCATTTAACTTCTTTAAGTCATGAACACGACCCTTGTTTTCCGGTAGATGGTTTTGAATCGAAAATGATTTTTAGTGAACACGTGACAAGAATTTCATGCCATGAAGCTCCTTTAGTTGGGGAAAGCCAGTTAAACTGTGGTCTTAGAGATGGTCCTCCGTCCAGTGTATGTTGGCTTCTCCTGTCTTCTGGGTTATGTTTTCAGTTATGTGATTGATTATGAATTCTCGTTTTGCTTTGTTTGAAAATTTTGCAGGCTGAGCTTGTTGATGAACACATGGAGGAGTGTTCTCCATCAAGCCCCACTCCTGATATTGCAGATGCTGGTGGTATTTTCTCATGATATACTTTTCCAGGATATTGTGGGCATTCAAGTGAAAACTTACTGTGTTTTTCTGCATGATTACAGTTATTTTAAAGGACCTCACACCAACCAATTGTTTCAGCTACTCAGAAATGGTACAAAATTTCCCCCGTCATGAATTAATCAAGTTAATGCTGAATTACAAATGAGACAGATTGTTATTTTCTTAATTTTAATGATCCTCTATTTGTTATCCTTGGATATTATACCTGCTTCAAGTTGTTCAGTAACTGAAGTTACTTAGTATTTGCAGGTTTTCTTATTTTAGTCTGTTCTTAAACGGCTCTGGGTCTTTATTCTTGTGTTATTTTTCTTGAATTATCTAACATGTACTCTGTCCTCGTAATACCTGGACTCCTATTTTGAGTTTTATTTGTTTCTCAAGTGTCTTGGAATCTGAGGGGTTAACTTGTTTAGCTGCTATTGGTAGACATTGCAAAGCTTTCACCATGGCTACTGCTTGACTTGTGGCCATTCCACCTTTTTGAACTTGTACCCAGGTTTTGTTTCTCCTTCTACTTGTTAAGCTATACCCATTGCATCCTGGAGGGATTACTAACCAGTTCATATTGAAGTTGAACCTCAGATATGTGCTTCATGTTTCAAAATCAATCTTTCAATCTGTTTCATTTATGGCTTGGTGGGGATAAATATTTTTCCTACTTGATTTATGTATATTGTTCGGTGAGCAAGATGGCTCCCATTCAGTTGTATACATTTTTTCAGAAAGAAAAGCTTCAAGATTAAGTGTTTTTTGTGCAATTTGCAGAGTGACATTGGTATTGTTGTTGATTATGTTGTATACCGGGGTAAATATTGTACTGGGTGTCTGGTGAGATTTTCTAACAGTGGCATTAAAATTAATGGTACAACTGCTCATGGAGATGAAGGAATCTTTAGCTTTGAAGCAGGAATTGATGAAATTGTTAGTATTGACTCTCAGAATATTCAGAGAGTAAGTTCTGGCAACCTTATGGGATTATAACTTGTGATATTTGAGCATGCTTATTAAGTTGTATTTATCATGTGTTCAGTTTGAAACTGTAATGATTAAGCTTCACATACTTTCAAAGGATGCAGTACAAGCTGATAACACACAAGGCATGTCAGGTTAGTCACCTTGAAGTGGTATAGTGCTTGCATAATATTTTTCTCTTATTTTTGTAATTTGTATAACTCCCGAGTTGCAACATTATCATATGCTGTATCATTTGATTCCTAATGCATATGGAAATTCACGTAAACAGCCAAAGTATTGAAAAGTTCCCCGGCTAATTGCAACCTGTGCTGACCTCCCATTTCCCCCCTCAAGTTTTATGCAAACATTCATCTTTCTTTTCTTTTTTTTCTGATATTTTAGACATATTACACAAATGCCATAATTGCAAATTTGCAAAATTGGTGATATATATACAGTGGAATTGCCACAATATTGAACTCATCAATCTGATAAGCTCCATATTGCTTTTTGGTATGATTATATCATACAAGACTAAAGTTCTTTACGCTATTTCTTAACAATGGTGAGCTCGTAAGAAGTTTTGATTAGAAATACAGAACATGAAGCAATGTTAGTAATGAAATTTCTGCTGAAGAAAATTTTTTATTAGCTTCAATATTTAATCTGGTTGGTTTCTAGAAGATACCTTTGCTTTTATTATTTGGATTTAAGTCTCTTAATTTACTTATTTAATTTTTCTGTGTAGGTGTTGAGGAGTTGGAGGTTGTGGTTGTTGAGCCAAATTGGTCTAGGAAATGGGAAGAGATTACATCTCTGAATGTGAAGTACTCAGTTCTACTGAGCGTTATACATGAGTAAGTTCTCTGAATTGCCTGCATGTGATGTCATTTATTACAATTTAGCTTTCATATAATTTGCCATGCTTCATACTTAAATTGCTTTTGGAGGCCTTTTCCTGTGCCTCCAATTAACATATGATTTACCCATTAATAAGTTCTTTTTCTTTCCATGGTGCTAGTTGTTATTGGCTAAAAACGTGCTTGTTGTATGGCCACAACTCTTAGGATTTTTGCATCCTGTGGGTATGCTAAGCATTACTTTGTTCAAAAGGTTGAGGAAGGCTGGCTTGGAAGTGTCTTCTCTCTCTCCATTTTTTTTTTGTGAATTTTTGTTATTGCCCAATGTTTTCTTATCATTTAACTCTTCTTGCCTGTTCTTTTATCCATTTGCTTGTAGCATGGATATTGCAATGAATGGAGTAGACTCACTTCAACAGAGGCGCTATTTCCCCAGGTGTGATTTTCTTGATTCTCTAGCAATCTAACCTCTTTTATCTGCTAGGTCTGATTTCCATAGTGGTTTCACATCTCCATGTTCTCTACTTGTGGATCAAATTAAATGAACTGTAGGTCAAATTAATGTCTTTTTAAGGTCAATTAGGTAGTACAGTTCTTGATCTTTCCTATCATCTCAAGATTCAGTCAAAACAAAATCATCTTTGGTTTAGTGGGATGGATTTTGTTTCTATTGCTGGTAGACATATTAGTCTTGATCGTTAAAGCAGTAGATCTGTGGTGCTTGGGCTTAAGTGTTCTTTTCTTTCACAATGTAAACATTTACCATTGTTCAAGAGGATTTAAATGCAAGCTCTTCCCAAAAGCCTTCAAATGAAGTGTTCTTTGAGATATATATGTTACTAATAAAACAATGTAAGAAAATTTGATGGATTTTTCTAACTGAGTTCATCCACTTTGCCAGAATGTGCTCTTACATGAAGATTCAAGATTTCTATAATTGTAGTATTTATTTATGTGCTTGTAGTGGTGTGCATATCCATTGATTCTTAATCTTTAGAGAAGAGGATCTGTGCTTCTTCTATACAATTGGGGCATGTAAATTTTTTGCTGATAGTACAAAAAGATGGTGTGGTTGGAAAAATACATCACATCTGCACAAGTGTATGATCCATGTTGTAGTAAGTTTCTGCATAATCTTGGCATTTTGCAGTTTTGATTCAGAGTTCGAAGATGTTATCTATCCAAAAGAGGACTCAGATGCAGTTTCTATTAGCAAGAGAGATGTTGATCTATTACAACCAGAGACTTTCATCAATGATACAATCATTGACTTTTACATTAAGTGGGTTTATTTGCTTACAACAATTTTTTCTTTTAGTTTCAACATTTTATTTGCATGCAACAATTTTTTCTTTTAGTTTCAACCAATCAATTTCTAGTAGTTAGGATGTAAAGGTAATTCTGAAAAGAAGAGGGGATTGATTATTTATATTTGCAAATCCATTACCATTTGAAAATTCCACATCTGTTTTAATTTATAATGGGTTACATTTAAATGTGCATTTAAGGGAAATCAAATGATTGGGTGGCAGGTATTTGAAGAATCAGATTCCATCTGGGGAGAAGCAAAGATACCATTTTTTCAATAGCTTTTTCTTTAGGAAGCTTGCTGATCTTGACAAAGATCCATCCAATGTGAAAGATGGCAAAGCTGCTTTTTTACGTGTCCATAAATGGACCAGAAAAGTGGATATGTTTGGAAAAGACTACATTTTCATTCCTGTAAACTTCAAGTAAGAAAATAGTTAAACAACCTCTCTTTTTTACTGTGATTTTATAAATCCTTCACTGGTGTAATCTGTATGCATGTTTTAATTACAGTCTTCACTGGAGTTTGTTAGTAATATGCCATCTGGGTGAAATAGCTAGTGTGAAAGGTTAGTTCTTGGTGGATTGCATGATGTTGGGTGGTCATCAGCCCTGTGTTTATAAATTTGCATCATATTTCAGATGAAGACGCAGAAATATCTATCAAAGTACCATGTATATTGCACATGGATCCTATCAAAGGAACTCATGCAGGTCTCAAAAATCTTGTTCAAAGGTATAAATTAACTTGATTGTACCTTTTGTTTGACAACATATCTGCACATGTATATTTTTAGACATGCTATGACGGGGAATAAGATGGACAACAATGGGAATTGGCATATGATTATTGAAGGAATTTTTAGTAATCCTACAAATTTAAATTCTTAAATAATCAAATACTAATTCCCAAGTTCTCATTGTTGTCCATATTCAGTCCCCATTAGACTGGGTGACATGTTGCTTCAATTTTTCTTGCAAATGTCACATGTAGTATGCCAATCTTTATCTAAGTTGCTATCAATGTCAGATGTGTTCTGTCAGATTAGTGCATTTTAAGCAGAGCCACGGAATGATATATTATGATAAGTACTGAAATTGCAAAATATTTCCTTGTTAAGTGCTTTAAGGCCTGGGCTATTCCTGTTGTTGATTATAGCATTCAACACATCAAACAAAGCTAATTTTCTTGCCCACACCAGTCAGTCACACGTGGCAAAACCATAATGCTGCTCTGTTATTTTTTTTTCATCCATCATCTTAGTCATGTATGACAATACAAGTTTTAAGGGCTGGGCTTCTCATGCTGTTTGATTATAGTATTCAACACATCAAACAAAGCTAATTTTCTTGCCCACAGGAGTCAGTCACACGTGACTGAACCATATAATGCAGCGGTGTTATTGTTTTTTTAATCCATCATCTTAGTCATGTATAACAATACAAGTTTTATGGCAAACCTTTTCTTGTTCATCCTCTATTATCCCTTTCCTTGACAACCTGCAATTTATTTTATAATTTTCTGAAAGCAACCTCTTGTTATTTGTATGTCACTTTCATGCACTGAAATGACAGTTATTTATGGGAAGAGTGGAAAGAGAGGCAGAAGGGCTCATCTGAAGACATGTCTTCAAAATTCTTGAATTTGCGGTTTGTCCCCCTTGAGGTATTTGCCTGGTCTTAGTTAATTTAACTTATCAAAGATTGGATTGCTACAGAGCTTTTCCAATAGAAGCTATCTTTACTTACCCGGGCACATAGAAAAGGGAAAATTTGCAGGGGGCTGATTTCACAGGTCGTATTAGCACCAACTCTTTGCACATTCATTATAGATCATGATCTTCCTTTCATTTGACTTAAAAAATCAGATGAGTCCAACACTTAAGCTTATGGAACTGCTCTTGTGTTCTTGTAAATGGAAAATGATATCTAGTAAGTTGGGGAGAGTATTTCCTTGGGCTAAATTTTGTTTGGTTGAAGTTCTTTTCAATTTTTTGTTGCTTTATGTGATAAGATACTGTGTATTTGTGCATTAATTTGTCGATTTATGTGATAAGATAGTGTGTATTTGTGCAGTAATTTGTTGCATTGTTACATTATAAGCTTTGGCATGTATGTGTTTGTCTGATGCACACTTTTGTGATCCTGGTGGGTTATTGTAATTGTTCTGACGTTTTGTTCATGGGCATGTCAGCTGCCACAGCAGGAAAATTCATTTGATTGTGGCCTGTTCCTGCTTCACTATCTGGAACTCTTTTTGGTAGAGGCCCCAGTGAATTTTAGCCCTTTCAGAATAAACGGGTTTACTAAGTTTGTAAGTTCAATCCATCAGTTGTTTCTCTGAATATTATTGTATTTCTATTTTCCCAAAGCTAGCGTTCTGCACATGGTAGAAAGGTGCATTTTGTATTCTGCAAGATAGCGGACAGAAATCTTTGAAATGCATGGGAGTTGGTTCGCTCCTAGGCCTTGGACTATGCTGTTGATAATTAACTCTTTGCTGATTTATATGGAGCAATGCAACCCCAAAGGCCAGAAATATGCATCGATTGCTTTACTTGAACATTGATGCTGTAATTGCGTATTTGTTTGTTGGGTTCTTCAGATGTTTAGTCACACAGTTACTTCCCTCCCTTTTCTTATTTTTTCCTCAAATGAACAGCTTAATGGGGACTGGTTTCCTCCTGCTGAAGCTTCTCTGAAGCGTACACTTATCCAGAGGCTAATCTCTGAGCTGCTTCAAAATTGTCCTCGGGAAGTTTCTTCTAGTGGTTACAGCAGTGAACAACAGTCTAATTTCCCTGAAATTAATGGGAAAGAATCTGGATTGGAGCTTGTTTCAGACAGATACTCTCCTGATGGAGCTTGTCATGTTAATTTATCAAGCTCTGACCGTGGTCAGGGCATTGAAATTACTCTATTGGGAGTATCACCTATGAGGAATTCTCATTGTGTTAATGATCCTGGCTTGGTCCTGAGGGAATTTTTTGATCCGGAAGTTGCTGCTGGATCATTAGTTGTACAGTGTCCATCCTTTGACCAGCCATCATCTTATCACAACCTTAATGGTACTAGGTCACTGATAGAGGTATTGGCATTATCTATTATTCCAGCCAATTGATTTTTGAGTACGTGATTTATAATGCTTTGTTTTTGCCAGTTGAAAGCCAAAAAGAGGTCTTACCTACAGTCTCTTGTGATCTTACATGCATGACATATTTTTGGTTTTTCAGCAGGATGATACCGAAACTGGTGAGCAGTTTGTGTATTTCCCTTCTGGAGATACTGTTTTTCAGCAAGTTGCAGGAATAACACCTCAAGATGGTTCTGTATCATGTTCTTTTAAAGGTTTTGGAGCTGATGATTCTTGGAATCCAGGGATTTCTTTGCAAGCAGATGACAATGATTCATCTTCAGAAACATCAGACTGTGCCTCTGATGATTCAGATGTGGGAATCATTGAAAATTTTCCAGCTAAGGAAGATGCAGGTATTTGTCAGAAAGAGAAATTTGATCAACAAAAATCTCCTTTGATGGAAAATGTAGGGTTTTTGACTGTAAGCCTTGCTTCTGCCTCTGACGAGATGCTTGAGAATTCTGCCTTTGGAGTTATACGGAACCCTAGAAGTACTGAGGACATTGACAAGATTCATTATGGCAATGAGCATGTTAGCCTTGCATCTTGTCAGGGAAATTTCTCAGCATCACTGCAAGAAGACCCCAACTTGGTAGAGATTGTGTTGAATCAAGATTTGGAAAAGGCAAAGGTCACTCGGGATAATATGCAAGCAATTGAAGTTATACATAACCTTGAAGGTATTGATGACACTGACAGGATTCGCTATGACAAAGAAAATGGCAACATTGCCACTTGTCAGGAAAAATTCTCTGCATCATTGCAAGAAGACCACGCTTTGGTAGAGAATGGATTGCATCAAGATTTGCAAAAGACTGATGTCATTGAGAATAATATGCAAACGATTGGTGATGATGTGATGATAGTAGAATCAGATGAACAGCAAGCTGCAAAGAGGCCCAGGCGTGCCTCCTGATGAAATTGAAGGAGAAATCACCAGAAGCCTGTCAAAGGATCTGCATGTGTGATTTAGGCTGGAGTAGGAGTACCCCCTTTATTTTGTTAACATAATATCTCACTGGAAGTTGATATACCATTCTGTGAATAGTGTCACGTCTCTATTTTGACAATAACTGTCGGACGGCTGTAGGAAAATTGTCTAGGTGCAGTTTGTTTTGGTGATTAGTGATTAGTAAATGTTTTATCTTATTACCCATCATCCTAAATATATAATCAAACGGATCGATAGATGCGGACATTGTTGCCTGAATTGAATACATGCTGCAATTGTTGCATGTTGCCTTATATGGGTGCTATGAAACCTGCTACTCGGGATATTTTTATACTTGATGCCTCTTTGTTTCTTTATACTTTGCTCATATATGAAACCTGCAATTAAGTTTTGCATGAAAAATTAAGTTTTGCATGAAAAGGTTTTCTCATACAGAACTGAAACTATTTAAGGTCTTGTTTTATTTTGGGTGGAAGATTTCTTTTAAAAGTTGCAAAAAAAATTTCAAAAATATTTTAAATTTTTTTGATTATATTAAACTCGATTTTCAACTTTTGTTGTATATTTTATTTTTATTTTTTAATTAAAAATTTTTATTTTATTTATTTGAAATAATTTATGAAATTATATTTTTTTTAATTTTTTATTTTTTTAACTGGAATTTGATTTATATTATTTTGATAGTTATTTATTTTATTTAAAATAATTTATAAAATTAAATATATAATTTTTTAATAAATTTTAAAATAAAATTAAAATGCTGGTAAGTTATTTTTCTATTTATTTTTCAAGAAAAATGTGTATTTAACCTATTTTCTATAATTACCAATCATAGAAAAATAATCTATATTTTATAAATTTATTTCTCATAAAAACTATTCTTTTAAAAAATAAAATTACTACGGTAGCTAAGTGTAGAGTTGCTTATGTAACTGAAACTTCTTGTAATTGCAAGTAACCAGTGAGGAGTGAAATTACACTGGACGTAGCCAGCAAAAGCAATGAAATTATATCGGAGACATTGTAGTTGCAACGAGTTGGACAGTTGATTTTCAAGCATGAACTCTCTATTACATTTATTATTATAACTCCAAATTAGACTAGCTAAAGTTAAACGGGCTAGATCGTATCAGGTTCAATAAAATGAGAGTATATCTTCCATATGTAAATACACGAGTTTCTAGATTATTTTTTTTTAAATAATTGTAAATGGGTAAAACAGGGTTTGCATTTAATATTTTACCATTTCTTGTTCTTGTAAAGGAATTCAACTTGTATATCCCAGTTTGAACATACGGTATGCTCAAATTCCAATAGGATCAGATGCTTTTAGTACTGCGAAGAAACAAAGCTTGATTGAACTCGTATATTTACTCCATGGATATGAATAGATTTGCTCATGGTAAAATTTCATACTGGTAGGTTTAATGAATTTTCTCTCTTCGATGAATAGTCCAGCTTTTGGGTTTTTTTAAATGTAATTAATGAATAACAATCGGGTAATATCATAACATATTGAATCAGCCAAACCATGATATGCAAGTCATAAGCCGGCTTCTGTATCAACAGTAAGCGATTACGAACACTTTTTAAGCATCATTTTAAAGCTAAAAAAATAATCTCTACTTTCCTTTTTATAATACTGTTAATTTTGAACATAAAACATTACAAGACATCCAACATCTTTAATTGTTGCTATATTTTATTTTTATTTAAATATAGAATATCTGCCCCATCAATGACGGGCCGTGTATGTAAATTGTGATTTACAGTGAAGAAGACATGTCAAAGACGAGTTGCAGCATGAAAAGCCCCCATAACAAGAGCCTTCCCGTTTTATTCCCGGTGACCAAACAATCCAGTTTCCACCTCAATTTCTTTATTGTAAAATCGGAGAATGGAAATTGGAGTTCATTCCTACACTACTCCTAGGAATCAGCTAATAAACAGCAGCATAAGTGACCGAAAATGGTGGCTTTTCGTCATACTTCAACCCATTTTATTTCCTCATCACTGCGATCCACTGAGCCGATCTTATCCATCTCACTTCTCCGTACGCTCTGCTTTCTCTTCACAACGTTTTTCATCTCCCTTTCTGCGTTTTTTAAGGTGCTCTGCATTAACAGGAGTAAAATGCATCAGAACTTAGGCATTTGCTTATAGTCAAAGCTGGTTCAGATTGCAAGATTTTAAGTACTAAATTATGGGTACACGCTGCGCTGTGATTATATAAATTATTTTTCAACATATTTCTTCTTTCAAATGTTACTAATATGTTTTTTTAACAAAATTAATTATGAGCTTAAATTTTAATGTATATTATATAGGATGTTATATATTTTTTAAATATTGATGCGGTGACACATTGATTGTTTTTATTATTTTTTATTTTAAAATAACAACATATTAAATTAATTTAAGTTAATTCATGTGTTTGGTATTATAATAGCTACGGTGATTGTGATTTAAAAAAATATTATTTTATAAAAAATATTTTTGATTAAAATTGATTTGATATTTATATATATTTGGTTAAAATTATAGTTAAAATTGAAGTTGAGTAAAAAATAGTTTAATATCTTTTGTTAAATATGCTTTTCAAATTGAGATTATAAAATAACTAAAAAAGATATATATATATATATATTAATATTGATGGTTTTTAATTTAAATATTGTAAATTTAACTATCATTATTATATCATTAAATAAATAATATTTTACATCAAATATTTTTTTATTATTCTATTAATTTATCTACAATTTCATCACATATCAAATTCATCTCTTAAGGACTATAGTTTTGATGGTTTTTTGAGTATACAACAAAATCAGATAAAATATTATTATAAATAAAATTAAAATTATGATCAAATTCTACAAATGTTATGTCATCATGTGATGTTTTTCTAATTTATGTAGTGTCATTAAATAATATTAAATATTAGTGTTTTTAAATAAAATATAATTTTTTTAAAAAATAATTTTTTTTTACTGAGTCGGATGCGATCTAATGAATACTATTCAGGTAAATAGTATTAAAAAATTCACCTGATAATATTTATATAAATAGTATTAAATGAATGTTTTTTAAATTATAAATAAATTATAATTCACCTGTTGGTTACATTGGCATGGACATTATTAGAAATAATGCCTAGGTAAATTACATGAGAAGTAACTCCAGCTCCAGCTGCTGTATGCAAAATGCTGGTTTGAGAAAAAAAATTGTGAGAACCACCAAATAATAAATAATTTTTTTTATGTTAACAAACATCTAGTTTATGCATTTAGCTTTAAAAATTAAAGCTATTGTATAAATAAATATTTATTAAATTTATGATCTGAATTATAAGATTATAATAATTCTATAAAAAATAAATTATGAAAGTTAATTACTAATTAATTTAATATTAAATGATAAAATTTTAAAAAATTAAATTAAAAAACTACTTGACTCAACCCGAGTTAAATACCAAATTCACATCTTAGGTCAAATGATTAGGATTTGTTTTAATAAAATTCAGTTTTTAACAAATTTAATATTAAAAGATGAAATATAAAAAAATATTAATTAAAAAAAATAAAAAAATAATTTAAATCAACTCAAATTAATATATTAAATTTATGATATAGATAATGAGGTCAGAATAATTTTATAAAAAATAAATAAAAAATTTAAAAGCAGAGGATTATTGTGTTTTTTTTTATTTAAAGAAAAGGTTCTATATTCTAGAGTTCTCACTAATAAATCCTTAAATTAGTCAATTCAAACTTGCAAACAAGCATAAAATTCATTATCAATAGGATATAAACCCCTTATTAGGACCAATTCATATAACAGTAATGGTTTGCAATCTATACCTAAATATAGAATCATTGTTTGACTTCGACTAAAAAGGAAAGGATAGCCAAAAGTTTTTTTTACTGGGCTTTAAAGTGGTCCTAAATAATTGAATTAGTCAAAAATCTTTTAATGACATCACTATTTGTTAAAATGGTGTTCAAGTATGGATAATCTTGTACTTTTACAAACAAATTCTACAATGTTGGTACCCATTAGACGTTACACTTATCTGTATTTGAGAAAGCCTATTAAAAATTCATTTCCATGATTTCCTTTTTCTAAGGATGTGGAAGCCTACTTAGCAATGGAAATAAGAAATTGTTAATCCATGGTTATCCTAGGCATGTACTAAAGAAGAAAATGCTTATATTATGAGAAGCATTCTAGCTTGTAGAGATCTTTACTATGGGTTGGTGAAATATCCACTATAAAGAAACAATTGGTGTTCTTACAAACATTACAATCTTCATGTTGTGAAAAGGAAACTAAAATCTATAGAATATATACCTCTCTTCATATACTATGCCATAAATAAAGTTGATCTAGACTAAATCACTTTTGAAAGTCTAAAAGAGATAAAAGATGTAATGATGCAAGTATCTTTTAAGATATATTAAAATTATATTTGAATAATTTATAACTTGAATTTTAAAAATCTATTTTAGAGAACTAAAGTTATATGCAATAATCATTTTAATTTTAAATATGTATAAAGATATGAACAGATGGTATAAAATCACAACAAACTTGATAAATTATTCAAAGAGTTTGTAAGTTTAACCAAGAGTTTAGTATGAGAATCACTCAACCACATAAAATATAGCAAGAGTATCAATTTGTTTATTAAAATTAGTTTTTTTTAAATTTTTTTAATAAAAAAGTATTTATACTAGAAAGAATTCTTAGTCTAATAGGATATTTCTAATTTATATGGATAATAATAATAATAATAATAATAATAACAACAACAACAACAACAACTCAATGAGCCCAAATTTAAATAAATACACTAATATCTCTAAAACTCCTAACAATAAATAAAATATAAATATAACAATAACTTAACTAATTTAAAAAAAACTAAAGTCGTTTCATAATCTGATGGTAGAGTTGAAGCCTAACTTTAAATGCATAATACAATCATGTATTAATAAATTAGAACGCATGCCATATATCAATGAAAATATATGGATGTGTACTTTTCAATGCAACTAGAATCGTGTTAAAATTCTTTATGTAATTCTAGTTATGACCAAAATAATATTGAAATGTCAAAACTAGCATATTTGAATCTTTTTATTGTAATATTTTTATAATATCTGAATGCCCACCTACAAGCCCTTCTTGAATATGAAATAAATTAATTAAGGCTTGTATTTTATTATTTAATATTTTTTTGAAGTCCACCTTAACCCATGTTTTTTTTAAAAAGTCCATTAAAAGCTTATTTGAACCTCTTAGACTTTTGTTTTGTCACTGGACCAACTATGACTTTTAACAAATATCTTATTATTGTTTGGATCACATTATTCCCTCTCTTCAGTAGGATTCATTCTTAAATCATTACTAACATCAAATAAAGAGAGATTATAAATATTAAATGTAACATTAAGATCATATTTGGTAGATCCACTTTATATGCATTGTTATTAATTCTCTTTATGATCTTGGATTAGAACCATCTCCTTGAGACATCAATTTTAATCACCTAAGTTTAGGAAACATTACCTTCCTTATATACACCCAAACCCAATCTCCTAGTTCAAACATTACTAATTAGAGTTTTATATTAGTCTTGAATATATATTGTTAATTTTTTTCTCTACCTGTTATTATATTTTTGTATGTAAGTCTTTCACCATCTTTACTTTTTTTTTTTATTACTAGCACAACTAAAAGATTGATATCCTCTCCCAAGTGTAGGAGTGTCGAAGTAATAAATAACTCGGTAAGACCGGGGTTAAACTACAGAGAGGTTAATTGTACAAATTATAGACAATAATTACAAACAATAACAACAACAACAACAACAACAACAACAATAATAATAATAATAAAGAAAAAGAAGGAGAAGAAGAAAAAGATGATGATGAGAACTTTGAGATAAAATATTAATGTAAGGATTCAACAAGGATAACAATAAATCTCAAGGTTAGAGGATCCATTAATGGTATGTTAAATAAGTATAATATAAACTCTTATTATTCAAGTGGAAACCACACATAAAGGAGGTTTCAATTTGATTATAGATTGTTAACATGATTACATTAGCCATCTTATTCGATTAATGCTAATACTTATAAATCTCATCAAGCATTCATGATTATAACTTATGTTAACAACAAATCAAGTTCCTTTCATAGCTCAGGTGTCGGTTATACCATACAATATGGGCTATGAAAGTACCAAGCATTTGTTGTACCAAATGTTATACAAAATAAATCAAGATTAGTCATTTAACAAGCAATGTATTAAAAAGTGAACAAAATAACAAATACAAAACATGTTAGTATCAAACATTAAAGTTCATATTAAGTTTACACTATACTTATTTTTACACCATTAGTATAACCTTTTCACCTTGACATATTAAACTTAGCTAAACATAATGAAAGAAATAAAAATAAATAAATAAAATAAAAACATAAATAAGATAAAAGTTAACTAAGTAAATGAAAGACATAAACTTGATATTAATGAAAACAAAGCATAAACATTACAAAAAATACAAAGAGAGAAAGTAAGAGTATGATCTTGATCTAAAAATCAAGATATCTAAATGCATGGCAAATGCCTCCTTTTATAGGCCAAAATTAGAAACTATTGATTTGATGACTAATTGATGAGTGGGTGACCAACTCTTCACTTGGTGATAATCCTTATCTTCTCTTGTCTGCCGGAAACATCATTAATAATGTTAAAATTGAAACCATTTGAAAACATGAAAGTTGTAGGTAATTGTCTCAGCTATCTTGTGTAAAACATTTAGATCATTTAGATTTCTAGAACTCTAGATATGGGTCAAACATTGAACAGTGCTCGAGTTGGAAGACAAATTCAAACTTTTTTGTTGTTGCTCTAATTTGGACTTGAAAATGACCTTTTTAGATCTTGGGCTCCTATGAAATATGTAAGCCTATGTCTTACTTTTCTATCCATATAAAATGGACCTAAATCTGAGAGATCTACAGCTCTAGTTATGATCTAATTACCGAATAATGTTCTGGTTTGGACTGTATCGACATCTCTTTTTAGAGTTTAGCCATCTTTTTGTCCTTTCAATTTTAGTTCTTAAATTCATCAATCAATCCTTTCATTTATGTGATAGGCCTGCATTTAAAATAAATATTTACCACAAATTAAAGGTATCTTATATTACTAGATATGTTATTATAAAACATGCTTTAGTTAATGAGTTATTGATAGTTCAAGTGCAAAATAATGATATAAAACCTTGATAAAAATACACTTTTAAGTACTAATCATACCCTCCAACCAGCTTATTACTAGTCTTTAGTAATCAAAGTGTTAATCTAGAAAAACAATTTGTAAATTTCATAAAGCAAGGTATTCATCATTCAACTTTCATTAATCTATCTAGATAAACAAACTCTCATTAAATTTATATATCTGCTCAATACTTCTTAACAAGATATTAATAAACCTTTCTTTTGTGCTCAATAAAACAACACATAATTATGGGTCTTTTCTTAGAAGAAAGCAAAATTTTTGTTCTAATGTTTAAGATTAACTTCCTTGGGTTAGGATTATTATTTTTTTTCTTTTTTTTTTCTCTTTTTTTAAATATATATACATATAAATTAAAATAACACGTGTCTTTAACCCATGTAACGAGCTTTTTGCTAATGACTCTCAAACCAATTGGTCTTAGGGTATTAGGTGTTGAGACACACCTTACGAACTCAGTAACTCAGGTGGCAGATACTGATATGTAGATAGTGCAATGTTTGATTCCCTTAAGCTTTTCTTTTCAACCTATGTAACAAGCGTTGGGCCAATAGCTTTTAAGTTAGTTGACTTTAAAGTATTAGGTGTTAAAGCACCCCTTCAGGCTTAATTGCTTAGGTTAGGGAGGCTATGAAACCAAACTTATCTACATTTTTATTATCATCATCATTTTTTTTATTTTTTTTAATTATATACTATCCCTTTCCCCTTAGTTGTTACCTTTAATAAAAGAACATAAATAATATAATAATCCAATATGCAAGCCACATTCATATATTAAAGTGTGCGCGTGCAAATTAAGGTTTAAGAATACATGTTAAATAAATATATGAGCATAATTAAGTAATAGGAATGCTAGAGTTTGTAAATTTGAATATTTCAAGAAGTATTATGATAGAGCTTATTAAGAATGGTTACTAAGATGCGTCTTAAGAGTCATAAAAAGATCTTCTTTACTCTGCCATTATAGTAACAATAATTTTACACATGCTTTATGAAATTGAAAACACATTTAGTTTTTTTTTTAGCTACTACCCTTTCCCCCCAACCAAAACGAGACATTGTCCTCAATATTCTAAGGTAGAAAGATAGAGTATAGAAGATATCACCTGAAAATAACAAACACTGACAAACTTAAAACACACTGAAACAAATACAAAAAACAAGAAAACACAATAACAAAACTAAAAGACATAGAGATTCACAAATGAAGGCTCAAATCTAATTTAAGTTTTTTACGGCTTTTCTTAGATGACCAATTTATACAACTCATGGAGGGATCAATCACAGGAATGAAAGATTGTAGTTGGTCAATCAATTGTTCAGCAGTAGTAGCAGAGATTATGATTTGTAGTGCAGAAAATGTTAGAAATTCCTGTTCTATAGCATGATCAAGAAAAGACAACAACTTATCATAATAACCATTAACATTTAATAAACCTATGGGTTTATGGTGAATGTGGAGTTAGGCCCAAGAGGAAATATAAAAGATCTCTTTCAATGTGCCTAGACCACCTGGTAAAGCAATAAAGGCATCACCAAGGTTAAACATTGCATTCATTCGAGCCGACATTATGGAGACCTAAAGTTCTTCTCCAATTGTTTTTCCAATGATGTCCCCTTGTGCTAAAGCTTCAAGGATGACCCCCAAAACTTGACTACCTCTTAAAAATACAGCTATTGACACACCTTCCATTAACCTCAGGCTGCCTCTCTTATACACTTACTGAATTTTTCTCTCAGCTAGCACCTGACCAAGATGATTTACTGATTCTAAAAACTCCTTTTATTTCCCAAGACTAGATCCAACAAAAACGCAAATACTTTTTATTTGATGACTTAAGGAACTTGCCATTTCTATACACTTCTATATTTGATAAATGTATTGGTTGAGTGGAAATGAAGAGAAGGAAGAGAGGATTTTATAGATGAGAAATTAAAAGGGCAATCATACCACCTATGCGTAGGCTAGCTGGAGTCTTACACTTTCTCTCTCTCTCTATTTATTTATTTATTTATTTTTGAAAAAACATGTTTATGTACAAGTAGTTGTGATTGTGGCTCATATCTTCCCTTGGTTTTACAGCCAAGAATGGCTTAAATACCCTTTATGGGTCGGGGATAAGCTTTCCATCCAGTTTTCTTAAAAACTAGTAAACAGGGTCATTTTTAGTCAGATTCCTAAGACTAAGTCAATCATGTTCTTTATGAAAATAGGGTCATAAATCATGAATTGCACAATGCACATCTTTGCTAGGATGCGTCTTAAGAGTTGATAGAAGATTATCTAAAGACTCCTTACTCCGGCCATCCTTAATGAATTGTATTTTATCTTCATGATTTATAGATATCATTCCTAAAGAATGACATTATGCATTATAAGTCCATCAGGCACATCGATGATAGACTTTCAGTCGTTTTGCACGAAGTTTCTTTGCAAAAGTACTTTTACCTGTTCCAAGTATGTGTGAAATGAAGGAATTAGAGGACTCACTTGATAATCGGACCTTTGCTTAAATCAACCAGCGAATATCTTTAGGAATTCCATGATTCATTAACAACCTTAACTTGCACATCTAGCATGGTAAATTTTTGTAATCGCATTCTGAGGTAGAGCGGGAGATATTTTTTTAATTTTTCAAGATTAGGGTCCATTTTCAAATGAGAGTTAGAATAGAGATTCAAAGAATTTCATAAATATATACACAAATATCAATTATTATGGGAAACTAAAAGAACCGACTTAAGTCACAGAGTATCGTTATCGGCCATTTGACCGGGGTGAGAGAAACTAGCAAAAATCACTAAAAAAGAAACACAAAAATAATGTGAGAAAAATAAAATAATCAACCTTTATGTACAAAATCATTCAAACCAGTTGATTTATTTTCACTAGGAAAATTATCAAAGTAAGCTTTTGAATGATGTCCATTTTCTTTAAAAATATTGTCATTCATTAAATTCTCAATATCACAGGCCCCATAAGGATTGCTCCATCTTGATCTTAGCTCTCTAGGAAATGAATAGAGTTGAGAATTATAAAACTAAATTTTTGACTAATACAACTTTTTGATAATTTTCACAAGTTTTACAGAATGCATGCGTGTCATTGAACATGGTAGGCCAATAAAATCCATTTTGAAAGATTTTTGCAACTGTCTTTTTTGATGAGAAATGGCTTCCACATGCTTTAGAATGACAAAATTTAACTATTTACCTCATTGTCAGGAATGAATCTTTGAAATATTTGATCAGGATAATATTTGAATAAGTTAGGGTCATCACAATAAAAGTTTTTCACTTCGTTCAAAAACGTTTCTTTGTCTTGGGTACTCCAATCAGCTAGCAA
This sequence comes from Populus ilicifolia, assembly GCA_015708895.1. Taxonomy (NCBI): domain Eukaryota; kingdom Viridiplantae; phylum Streptophyta; class Magnoliopsida; order Malpighiales; family Salicaceae; genus Populus; species Populus ilicifolia. Next base: position 20,909 of record SRLM01000519.1, read on the forward strand.
ATCTCCTAAAGTAAGAAAATTAATATTTTTATCATACTAAGGCATTGGAATAAGAGAAAGTAAGGATTCGTTAGAAAAGTAATCATCAATTGATGTGATGTGAGATGTCGAATTTGTTGTCACTTTTGACAAAAGATCCGCATCAATATTTTCAGTGTGTTTTTCATCTGTGATTTGTTTCTTAGAATCAATCATTTGGAAATCTTCAGATTCATCCAACTCATGTTTACTTAAAGTAGATTCAAGTTGATGATAAACTAATTCGTTAATATAATCTACTTCTTGTAAATCATTATCATCTCCAGGTTGCTTGTAAATGTTGAAAATATTCATCTCCAATGGCATGTTTCCAAATGATAGCTTCATCAGTCCATTCCTATAATTAATCAATGCATTAAAAGTTGCAAGAAACGGACGTCCTAAAATAATAGGAAATGAATTACATACTTCAACAGGTTGTGTGTCTAAGACAATAAAATCCAGAGGATAAATGGATTTATCGACTTGTACTAACACATCTTTGAGTATTCCTCTTGGGACTTTTACAGATCTATCGGCAAGTAAAAGAGTTATAGAAGTTGGTTTTAACTCACCTAAATTGAGGCTCTGAAAAACTTATTATAGAAGCAAATTCACACTAGCTCCAAGATCAAGTAAGGCTCTTTTAATTTTCTGTTCGCTAATAAAGCAAGAAATTGTAGGACAACTAGGGTCTTTATATTTCAAAGCATTATTATTCTAAAAAATAACACTTGTTCGGCTAGAAAGACTTTTTTTTCACATTTAGTTTCCTTTTGACAGTACATAGATCTTTCAAAAATTTAGCATAAGAAGGAACCTATTTAATAGCATCAAGCAAAGGTATATTGATTCTTACCTATTTGAAAGTTTCAAAGATTTTAGAGTTATGATTGACTTTCCTTTGTTTGGTCATGGCTTGAGGAAATGAAAGTACTAGTGTGGAATCAATCATTTCTTTGTAATTTTCAGATTCAACCCCTTCCTTACCCTCAGAGATTGACTCATCATCTTTCTTATAAGGTTCATGAGTGGGTTTTTGAATAACCTTACCACTACGAAGAGTAGTGACCAATTTGACTTGATCTATATGTTAGCTTCCAAAAGTACTTGCATTTGCATTGTATTGCCCTTTAGGATTTTGTTGTGGTTGAGATGGAAACTTACCTTTCTCTTGGAAACTGAGAGCAGATGTTAATTTTGCAAGAGTATCTTTAAAATCTTTTATGTTTTGAGCAAGTTGAGTATTGATTGTCTCTTGCTTTTCAATAAATGCATGCAATGTTTCCTCAAGATTTCTTCTAGAAGTTGGAGCATAAAGAGGTGCATATCCATGAGACTTTTAGAAATTGCGGTGTGCTTGAAATAGTGGTTGTGAAGTTTGTGCATCACTCTTCCAGCTAAAATTTGGATAATTTCTCCAACCAAAGTTGTATGTTTGGGAGTATAGGTTATGGTTGGCTCTTTGGAAACTGTTTAAAGCATGGGCTTATTCATGGAGACATTCCTTAAAAGAAGGCAAGGTTGGACAGTTACTGTTTGAGTGTTCATTTGTTTCACATATTTGACACACAATGTTTTCAACAAATTTTAATTGACCACTCATTTTCAATTCTAGTGCCTCGACTTTTCTAGCTATAGATGCAAACTTGGCTTGGAGGTCATGATCTTCCCTAAGGTTGTACATATCTCCACTAGATGTATGAGGTTGAGTTTTACTCAGTGCCTTATAAATACACGCGGTGTCCTAATTTTGAGCGTTTTCAGCTAACAAGTCTAAGTACTCCATTGCTTTATCAGGGTCTTTATCTTCAAAAGTTCTATTATATATCAATTCAACCATTTGCCTATCTTTAGGTGTTAACCCTTCATAAAAATGTGAAACCAATCTCCATGTTTGAAAATCATGATGAGGGTAAGTATTAAGCAAGTCTCGATACCTATCCCAACATTAGTAAAATGTTTCCCCTGGTTTTTGAATGAAAGTAATGATTTTTCTTTTGAAAGAGTTTGTTTTGTGAGATGAGAAAAACTTCTTTAAAAATTGTTGTTGCAGTTCATCCCAAGCACGAATGAATCCTAGTCTCAAATTTTATAGCCATGTTTTAGCTTTATCTTTTAATGAAAAAGGGAAAAGCTTTAATCTGATGGTGTTCATGCTACAATTTGAATTATTATATGTGTTGCAGACCTCCTCAAATTCCATTAAATGCAAGTATGGATTTTTCAAATTTAAGCCATGAAAAGAAGGTAAAAGTTGAATAATGCCTGGTTTAAAATTAAAATGAGATGTATCGGGAGGAAAAACTATGCATGATGGTGCACTTGTTCTTGTGGGATTCATGTGGTCTCTAAGTGTTCTAGCACGATTATTCTCATTATTGTCATTATGAAGTGATTTATTATATTCTTCGGCCATATTTTCTGAAAATGATGAGGATACCCTACAAAGTCTACCACTTGATGTACGTAACCACAATCTCATGCATGTATAGGAATAAAACAAATGGAAGAAGAAACAAGAGAAAAGAAACAAAGTTATATACAAGGAAAGTGAAAATAGAAAATAAAATAAATCCTATAATTTGTATAAGAACTTACCTCCCCGACAACGACGACAAAAACTTGACACGACTAAAAAATTAATGTCCTCTCCCAAGTGCAAGAGTGTCGAAGTAATAAATAACTTGGCAAGACCAGGGTCAAACCACAAATAGATTAATTGTACAGATTATAGACAACAATTATAAACAACACTACAACAAAAATAATATTAGTAGCAACAATAATAATAGTAGTAGTAGTAGTAGTAGTAGTAAAGAAAAAAAATGAGAAGAAGAAGAAGAAGAAAAAGATGATGATGAGAACTTTGAGATGAAATATTAATATAAGGATTAAACAATGATAACAATAAATCTTAAGGTTAAAGGATCCATTAATGGTATGTTAAACAAGTATAATATAAACTTTTATTATTCAAGTGGAAACCACACACAAAGGAGGTTCCAATTTGATTATAGATTGTTAACATGATTACATTAGTCATCTTATTCGATTAATGCTAATACTTGTAAATTTTGTCAAGCATTATGATTATAACTTATATTAACAGCAAATCAAGTTCCTTTCATAGCTCAGGTGTCGGTTATACTATACAGTATGGACTATGAAAGTGCTAAGCATTTGTTGTACCAAGTGTTATACAACATAAATCAAGACTAGTCATTTAACAAGCAAAGTATTAAAGAGTGAACAAGATAACAAATACAAAACATGTTATTATCAAACATTAAAGTCCATATTAAGTTTACATTATACTTATTCTTACACCATTAGTGTAACCTTTTCACCTTGACATAATAAACTTGGCTAAACATAATGAAAGAAAATAAATAAATAAACAAAATAAGAACATAAATAAGATAAGAGTTAATGAAAGTAAATCATAAATATTACAAAAAATACAAAGAGAGAAAGTAAGAGCATGATCTTGATCTGGAAACCAAGATGCCTAAATGCATGGCAAATGCCTCCTTTTATGGGCTAAAATTGGAAACTATTGATTTGATGACTAATTGATGAGTAGGTGACTAACTCTTGACTTGGTGATAATCTTTATCTTCTATTGTCTGCCAAAAACATAATTGATAATGTCAAAATTAGACCCACTTGAAAACATGAAAGTTGTAGGTAGTTGTCTTAGCTATCTTGTATCAAAACTTCAGATCATTTGGACTTCTAAAACTCTAGATCATATGGGCTAAACACTGAATAATGCTCGGCCTGGAAGACATATTCGGACTTCTTTGTTGTTGCTTCAATTTGGACTTGATAATGACCTTTTTAGATTTTGGGCTCCATATGAAATTTGTAGGCCTATGTCTTACCTTTCCATCCATATAAAACAGACCTAAATTTGAGATTTATAACTAATTACCAAACAGTATTCCGGTTTGGACTGTACTAGCATCTCTTTTCAGAGTTTAGCCATCTCTTTGTCCTTTCAATTTTAGTTATTAAATTCATCAATCAATTCTTTCATTTATGTGATAAGCTTGCATTTAAAATAAATATTTACCACAAATTAAAGGTATCTTATATTATTACATATGTTATTATAAAACATGCTTTAGTTAAGGAGTTATTGATAGTTTAAGTGCAAAATGATGATATAAAATCTTGATAAAAATACACTTTTAAGTTAATCAATTACCATTAAGATTTTACCCTTTTATCAATACATAAAGGAATCAAATCTAAATAATGTTTAAGGATTCAAGCCATAAACAATCTCAAATGGTGAGTAATCAATAATATAATCAAATAATCTTTCCAATTTTTAAGATTCTTTTGAATGATAACCCTTAATAATTGAGTTAAATTCTTATTTACTGCTTAAGTTTGACTATCTATGTGTGGATGACAAATAGTATAAAATAAAAATTTAGTTCCTAACTTATCTTGTCAAACCTTCTAAAAATAGTTCAAAAACTTACATTTTGATCAAACATAATACTTTTTGGAACAACATGTAACCAAACTGCCTTTCTAAAGAATATATTTGTTATATTCATCGCATCATTAATTTTATAGTAAGTTATGAAATGTGCTATCTTAAAAAATCTATCGGCAATAAAAATATTATGAAATATCAACCTAAGGTAAATTCAAAATAAAATCCATTGAAATATCAACATAATGTTTTTTATGAACTTGTGAAGGTTTATATAACCTATGAGGCATCACATTAGACTTAGCTTGTTTACATGTCATGTACCTTTCAAAAATTCTTTGCACACCACTTTTAATGTTAAGCCAATAAAAATATTCTTACCTCACTTAGCTTATTGGGTGTTGGCTGACACGACTAAAAGATTGATGTTTTCTTCCAAGTATAGGAGTGTCGAAGTAATAAATCACCTGACAAGATTAGAGACGAACCATGGGGAGATTAATTGTATAAATTATAAATAACAATAATACAATAATAACAACAACAATAATAATAGTAATAGTAGTAACAATAGTAGTAGTAATTATAGAAGAAGAAGAACAAAAAAGAAAAAGAAGAAGTTGATGAAAGCTTCAAGATAAAAGATCAATGTAAGGATTAAATAATAATAACACCAAATGTTAAGGTCAGAGAATCCACTAATGATATTTCAAATAAGTATAGTATAAACTCTTATTACTCAAATGAAAACTACACACAAAGAAGGTTTCAATTAGATTATAAATTGTTAACATGATTACATTAGTTATCTTATTCGAATAATGCTAATACTTGTAAATGTTGTCAATTATGATTATAACTTATGTTAACAACAAATCAAGTTTCTTTCATAGCAAAGGTGTTGGTTATACCATACAGTATGACCTATGAAAGTACCAAGCATTTGTTATACCAAGTGTTATACAATATAGATCAAGATTAGTCATTTAACAAGCAAAGTATTAAAGAGTGAACAAGATAACAAATACAAAACATGTTAGTATCAAACATTAAAATCCATATTGAGTTTACACTATATTTATTCTTACACCATTAGTGTAACCTTTTCACCTTGACATAATAAACTTAGTTGAACATAATGAAAGAAAGAAAAATAAATAAACAAAATAAAAAATAAATAAGATAAGAGTTAACTAAGTAAAGGAAAGGAAATGAAAGACATAAACTTGATATTAATGAAAGCAAAGCATAAACATTACAAAAAGTACAAAGAGAGAAAGTAAGAGCATGATCTTAATCTAGAATCCAAGATGCCTAAATGCAAGGCAAATGCCTCCTTTTATGGTCCAAAATTAGAAACTATTGATTTGATGATTAATTGATGAGTGGGTGGCCAACTCTTGACTTGGTGACAATCTTTATCTTCTTTTGTCTGCCTGGAACGTCATTGATAACGTCAAAATTGGAACAACTTGAAAACATGAAAGTTGTAAGAAATTGTCTCAGCTTTCTTGTGTAAAAGTTTTAAATTATTTCAACTTTTGAAACTCCAAATATGGCCAAATATTGAATAGTGCTCGGGCTGGAGGACAAATTCAGACTTTGTTGTTGCTCCAATTTGGACTTAAAATGGCCTTTTTAGATCTTGGGCTCTATACAAAAGTTGTAGGCCTATGTCTTACCTTTCTATCCATATAAAGTTGACCTAAATATGAGATCTACAGCTCCTGATATGACCCAATTACCAAACAGTGTTTTGGTTTGGACTGCACCGACATCTCTTTTCTAAGTTTAGCTATCTCTTTATCCTTTCTGTTTTAGTTCTTAAATTCATCAATCAATCCTTTTATTTATGTGATAGGCCTATATTTGAAATGAATATTTACCATAAATTAAAGGTATCTTATATTATTAGATATATTATTATAAAACATGCTTTAGTTCAAGAGTTATTGATACTTCAAATGAAAAAATGATGATATAAAACCTTGATTAAAATAAACTTTTAAGTATTAATCAATGGGTGACAAATAGATTCGATATTGCTAACAACCCCTATGGACTTATATATCATCAACGAAAACTAAGTTTCTATCGCCTTAAAAATCATCAACCAAACTGCTTCCATAGTTGACACTTTGATTTAACAGCACACACAACTGCTGTTGTCTCAGAAATCATCAACAAAAACTGAGTCGCTATATACTTATAAATTATAGATGAAACTGCTACCACTAGTGACACATGGATTCGACAGCACAAACCGGTCATGTGGGCTTGGAAATCATCAATGAAAATTGAGTCATTACTTATAAATTATAGATGAAAGCATTGATGAAACTGCTTGCATGGTTGACGCAAGTATTTGACAACTCACACATCCATTGTTGACTCAGAAATCTTCAACAAAAATTGAATAGTTGCTAACTAAAAAATCATCAATGAAACTGCTTCAATGACAAGGCATGGATTTAACAAGAGAAATGTTGTTCCATGACGTAAACAATTCTTGTGGGCTCATAAATCATCAACAAAAATTGGGTAGCTATTAACTCAGAAATCATCATGAAACTACTTCAATAACTGCGGCATAAATTCAACAAGGCAAACAACTGCTGCTAACTAGAAATCATCAAAGAAAAATGAGTCGCTATAGACTTAAAAATCATTAATGAAACTACTACCATATGTGACGTATGGATTCAATTGCTCATACCTCCCTTGTTGACTTAGAAATCATTAACAAAAACTGACTCCCTACCGACTCAAAAATCATCAACGAAACTACCTTCATGACCAACACATATATTCGACAGCTCATACATCCATTGTTGACTCAAAAATCATCAATGGAAACTAAGTTGATGTTGACTCATAAATCCTCAATGAAACTACTTCCATAACTGAGGCATGGATTCGATAGGGCAAACAACAACTGTTGACTCTTAAATCATTAATAAAACTAAGTCACTATCTTCTTAGAAATCATCAACGAAATTGCTACCAAGGTAGAAATGTGGTTCCATAACACAAATAGTTCATGTGGGCTCAGAAATCATCAACGAAAACTAAGTCGCTATAGACTCAGAAATCATTAACAAAATGAATTTCATGGTGGATTATTAGTACTTAAAAGTGTATTTTTATCAAGATTTTATATCATCATTCTGCACTTGAAGTATCAACAACTCCTCAACTAAACCATGTTTTATAATAACATATCTAATAATATCAAATACTTATAATTTATGGTAAATGTTTATCATAAATGCAGGCTTATCATATAAATAAAAGAATTAATTGATGAGTTTAAGCACTCAAATTAAAAGGACAAAGAGATGACCAAACTTAGAAAAGAATTGTTGGTGTAGTCCAAACTGGAACACTGTTTGGTAATTGGGTCATATCTAGAGCTGTAGATCTTGAATTTAGGTCCACTTTATATGGATGAAAGGTAAGACATAGGCCTACAACTTTCATTGGAGGTCTGGTTTTAAAAGGCTGTTTTCAAGTCTAAATTGCAACAGCAACGAATAAGTCTGAATTTGTCTTGGAGCCCACACACTATTCAATGTTTAACATATATCTTAAGTTCTAGAAGTCCAAATGATCTTAATTTTTTTATTTTAGAAATCTATGATAACTTGCTTCAACTTTCATGTAGAGGTCTGTGATTAGTACTCAAAAGTGCATTTTTATCATGGTTTTATATCATCATTTTGCACTTGAAGTATCAATAACTCCTTAAATAAAGTACGTTTTATAATAATCTATCTAACAATATAAGATACCTTTAATTTATGGTAAATGTCCATTTTAAATGCAGTCCTATCATATAAATGAAAGGATTGATTGATGACTTTAAGAGCTTAAATTGCAAAGGCAAAGAGATGATCAAACTTAGAAAAGAGATGTCGGTGCAATCCAAACCGGAACACTGTTTGGTAATTGGGTCATATCTGGAGCTATAGATCTCAGATTTAGGTCTACTTTATATGGATGGAAAGGTAAGACATAGTCCTACAACTTTCATATGGAGCCCAAGATCTAAAAACGCCATTTTCAAGTCCAAATTGTTGCAACAACAAAAAAGCATGAATCTGTCCTCCAGCCCGAGCACTATTTAGTATTTTGGCCATATCTGGAGTTCTAGAAGTTGAAATGAGCTGAATGTTTTACACAAGAAAGCTGAGACAATTTCCTAGAACTTTCATGTTTTCAAATGGCTCTAATTTTGACTTCATTAATGATGTTTTGGGTAGATAAAAGAAGATAAAGACTGTCACTAAGTCAAGGGTTGACTATCCACTCATCAATTAGTCATCAAATCAATAGTTTCTAATTTTTGCCTATAAAAGGAGGCATTTGCCATGCATTTAGGCATCTTGGTGTTCAGATCAAGATCATGTTCTTGTTTTCTCTCTTTGTATTCTTTATAGTGTTTACGCTTTGTTTTCATTAATATCAAGTTTATGCCTTTCATTTCCTTTCCTTCGCTTTGTTAACTCTTATCTTATTTATGTTCTTATTTTGTTTATCTATTTTTCTTTCTTTCATTATGTCTAGCTAAGTTGGGATAGGCATCGAGACTTGCTTAGTACTTGCCCTCATCATGGTTTTGAAACATGGAGATTGGTTTCACATTTTTATGAAGGGTTAACACCTAAAGATAGGCAAATGGTTGAATTGATGTGCAATGAAACTTTTGAAGAGAAAGACCTAGATAAAACAATGGAGTACTTAGACTTGTTAGCTGAAAATGCTCAAAATTGGGACACCGCGGGTACTTATGAGGCACCGAGTAAAACTCAACCTCATACATCTAGTGCAGGTATGTACAACCTTAGGGAANTGTTCTTATTTTGTTTATCTATTTTTCTTTCTTTCATTATGTCTAGCTAAGTTGGGATAGGCATCGAGACTTGCTTAGTACTTGCCCTCATCATGGTTTTGAAACATGGAGATTGGTTTCACATTTTTATGAAGGGTTAACACCTAAAGATAGGCAAATGGTTGAATTGATGTGCAATGAAACTTTTGAAGAGAAAGACCTAGATAAAACAATGGAGTACTTAGACTTGTTAGCTGAAAATGCTCAAAATTGGGACACCGCGGGTACTTATGAGGCACCGAGTAAAACTCAACCTCATACATCTAGTGCAGGTATGTACAACCTTAGGGAATATCATGACCTTCAAGCAAAGTTTGCATCTTTAGCTAGAAAAGTCGAGGCACTAAAATTAAAAAAAAAGTGGTCAATTAAAATCTGTTAGAAACATTGCATGTCAAATATTTGAAACAAATGAACACGCAACTGATAATTGTCCAACCTTGCCTTCTTTTAAGGAATGTCTCTATGAACAAGCCCATGCTTTAAACAGTTTCCAAAGGGCCAACCATAACCCATACTCACAAACATACAACCCTGGTTGAAGAAATCATCCAAATTTTAGTTGGAAGAGTGAGAACAACAATGCACAAACTTCACAACTATCATTTCAAGCACACCATAATTTCAAAAATTCTCATGGATATGCACCTTCTTATGCTTCACCTTCTACAAGAAATTTTGAGAAAACTTTGTATGCATTTATTGAAAAGCAAGAGACAATCAACACTCAACTTGCTCAAAGTATAACAGATTTTAAAGATACTCTTGCAAAATTCACATCTACTCTCAGTTTGCAAGAGAAAGATAAGTTTTCATCTCAACTACAGCAAAATCCCAAGGAGCAATACAATGCAAATGCAAGTAGTTATGGAAGTCAACAAATGGATCAAGTCAAATTAGTCATCACTCTTCAGAGTGATAAGGTTATTAAAAAACCCACTCTTGAACCTTGTGAGAAAGATGATTAGTCAATCTCTAAGGGTAAGGAAGGGGTTGAATCTAAATATTGCAAGGAAAAAACTGATTCCCTACAAGTACTTCCATTTCCTTAAGTCGTGAACAATCAGGAAGAAATCGAGGATGAAAAAGGCACCAAAAATATGGATACGGATCTTTTATCAAAAGCGACAACAAATTCAACACTCGACATCACACTAATCGATGATTACTTTCCTAATGAATCTCTACTTTCTCTTAGCTCAATGGCTTGGTTTGCTAAAAATATCAATTTTCTTGCTTTAGGATTTTTGCCAGCTCACTGGTGTATCGAAGACAAAAGAACATTTTTAAGCGGTGTGCAAAACTTTTATTGGGATGACCCTTATTTATTCAATTATTGTCCTGATCAAATATTTCAAAGATGCATTCCCGATAATGAGGTAAGTGATCTTATTAAATTTTGTCACTCTAAAGCACGTGGGGATCATTTCTCATAAAAAAAAGGATTCTAGAAATCTTACAAAGTGGATTTTACTGGCCCACCATATTCAAGGAGTCACATGCATTCCATAAAAACTGTGAAAATTATCAAAAGGTGGGATTTATTTCAAAACACAGAGAGTCTTTAGATAATCTTTTATTGACTCTTAAGTCTCATCATAGTTGAGATAAGCATCATGTAATTCATGACTTATGAACTCATTTTCATAAAGAACATGCATGACTTAGTCTTGGGAATTTGACTAAAAAAGACCTTGTTTGCCAGTTTTTAAGAAAACTGGATGGGAAGCCTATCCCTAACCCATAGAGGACGTTTAAGCTGTTCTTGGACGTAAAACCAAGGGAACATACGAGCCACAATCACAACTACCTATACATACACATGCTCTTTGTGTCTTTTGGTTTTATTATTGTGTTTTGTTATTACTTATATTTGCTTTAGTGTGTTTCAAGTTTGTCAGTGTTCGTTATTTCAGGTGATATCTTTTATATTCTATCTTTCTACCTTTAAACATTGAGGACAATGTCTTGTTTTAGTTGGGGGGAAAGGGTAGTAGCTAAAAAAAAATTATGTTTTCTATTTCATAAAGCATGTGCAAAATGGTTGTTACTATGATGGCAGAGTAAGGAGAATCTTTTATGACTCTTGAGACGCATCTTAGTAATCATTCGTAACAAGGTCTATCATAATACTTCTTGAAATATTCAGATTTACAAACTCTTGCATTGTTATCACTTAATTCTTCTCATATACTTATTTAACATGTATTCTTAAACCTTAATTTACACACACACTTCAATATATGATTGTGGGTTGCATATTGGATTATTATATTATTTATGTTCTTTTGTTAAAGGTAACAACTAAAGAAAAGGGATAATATATAATTAAAAAAAAAGAAAAAAATAATAATAAAAAGAAGAAAAAGAAAAAAATGATAATAATAAAAATGTAGATAAGTTTGGTTTCGTAGCCTCCTTAACCTAAATAATTAAGCCCGAAGGGGTGTTTTAACACCTAATACCCTAAAGTCAACTGACTTGGGAGCTATTGGCCCAATGCTTGTTACATGGGTTGAGGAGAAAAGCTTAAGGGAATCAAACATTGCACTATCTACATATTAGTATCTGCGACCCGAGTTACTAAGCTCGTAGGGGTGTCTTAACACCTAATGCCCTAAGACCAACTAGTCTGGGAGTCATTAGCTGAAAGCTCGTTACATGGGTTAAAGATGCATGATGTTTTAAATTATATGTATATTAAAAAAAAAGACAAAAATAATAATCCCAACCTAAAGAAGTTAACCTTAAACATTAGAACAAAAATTTTTGTTTTCTTCCAAGAAAAGCCCCATAATTATGTGTTGATACATTGAGCATAAAAGAAAGGTTTATGAATATCTTGTTAAGAGGTATTGAGCAGGTATACAAATTTAACAAGAGTTTGTTTATCTGAATAGAGTAATGGAAGTTAAATGATGAATACCTTGTTTTGTGGAATTTGCAAATTGTTTTTCTATTTTAACGCTTTGATTACTAGGGACTAGTAATAAGTTAGTTGGGGGGTGTGATTAGTACTCAAAAGTGCATTTTTATCATGGTTTTATATCATCATTTTGCATTTGCAGTATCAATAGCTCCTTAACTAAAGCATGTTTTGTAATAATATATCTAATAATATAAAATACCTTTAATTTATAGTAAATGTTCATTTTAAATGTAGGCCTATCACATAAATAAAAGGATTGATTGATGAATTTAAGAACTGAAATTGAAAGGATAAAGAGATGGCCAAACTTAAAAAAAAAGATGTCGGTGCAATCAAAACTGGAACATAGTTCGGTAATTGGGTCATATCTGGAGCTATAGATCTCATATTTAGGTCTACTTTATATGGATGGAAAGGTAAGACATAGACCTACAACATTCATATAGAGCTCAAATCTAAAAAGGCCATTTTCAAGTCCAAATTGGAGCAAGAACAAAGAAGTCCAAACTTGTCCTCCAGCCCAAGCATTGTTCAATATTTTGGCCATATCTAGAGTTGTAGAAATCACAATGAGCTGAATGTTTTACACAAGAAAGCTGAGACAATTTCCTAGAACTTTCATGTTTTCAAGTGGCTCTAATTTTGACTTCATTAATGATGTTTTGGGTAGATAAAAGAAGATAAAGACTGTCACTAAGTCAAGGGTTGACTATCCACTCATCGATTAGTCATCAAATCAATAGTTTCTAATTTTTGCCTATAAAAGGAGGCATTTGCCATGCATTTAGGCATCTTGGTGTTCAGATCAAGATCATGTTCTTGTTTTCTCTCTTTGTATTCTTTATAGTGTTTACGCTTTGTTTTCATTAATATCAAGTTTATGCCTTTCATTTCCTTTCCTTTCTTTAGTTAACTTTTATGTTCTTATTTTGTTTATCTATTTTTCTTTCTTTCATTATGTCTAGCGAAATTAATTATGTCAAGGTGAAAAGGTTACACTAATGGTGTAAGAATAAGTATGGTATAAACTTAATATGGACTTTAATGTTTAATACTAACATGTTTTATATTTGTTATCTTGTTCACTCTTTAATACTTTGCTTGTTAAATGATTAATCTTGATTTATGTTGTATAACAATTGGTACAACAAATGCTTGGCACTTTCATAGCTCATAATGTATGGTATAACCGACACCTGAGCTATGAAAGGAACTTGATTTGTTGTTAACATAAGTTATAATCATGAATGCTTGACGAAATTTACAAGTATTAGCATTAATTGAATAAGATGACTAATGTAATCATGTTAACAATCTATAATCTGATTGAAACCTCCTTTATGTGTGGTTTCCAATTGAATAATAACAGTTTATACTATATTTGTTTGACATACCATTAGTGGAACCTCTAACCTTGACATTTGTTATTATCATTGTTAATCCTTACTTTAATATTTCATCTCAAAGTTCTCATCTCCTTCTTCTTCTTTATTATTGATATTGTTGTTGTTGTTGTTGTTGTTATTGCTATTATTGTTGTTATTGTTATTATTGTTATTGTTGTATTATTGTTATTTATAATTTGTACAATAACGTCCTTGTAGTTCGACCCCGGTCTTGCCGGGTTATTTATTACTTTGACACTCCTGCAGTTGGGAGAAGACATCAATCTTTTTGTCATGTCAGTCCACTTCAAATTATAACATTATCAATGACGTTTTATTCAGAAAAGAGAAGATAAGGATTGTCAACAAGTCAAGAGTTGACCATCCACTCATCAATTTTGGCATATAAAAGGAGGTATTTGCCATGTATTTAGATATCTTGGTTTCCAGGTCAAGATCATGCCCTTTCTTTCTCTCTTTATATTTTTTATGTTACTTATGTTTTGCTTTCATTAATATCAAGTTTATGCCTTTCATTTCCTTTCCTTTACTTAGTTAACTTTTATCTTGTTTATGTTTTTATTTTTTTATTTTTCTTTCTTTCATTATGTTTAGCTAAGTTTATTATGTCAAGGTAAAAAGGTTACACTAATGGTGTAAGAATAAGTATACTGTAAACTTAATATGGACTTTAATGTTTGATACTTACATGTTTTATATTTGTTATCTTGTTCACTCTTTAATACTTTGCTTGTTAAATGATTAATCTAGATTTATGTTGTATAACACTCGGTACAATAAATGTTTGGCACTTTCATAACCCATACTGTATGGTATAACTGACACCTAAGTTATGAAAGGAACTTGATTTGTTGTTAACATAAGTTATAATCATGAATGTGACTAAAGAGATTTACAAGTGATTAGTACTCAAAAGTGCATTTTTATCATGGTTTCATAT
>SRLM01000520.1:0-127597 GCA_015708895.1 Populus ilicifolia
AGAGAAAACAAGAGCATGATCTTGATCTGGATACCAAGATGCCTCAATACATGGCAAATACCTCCTTTTATAGGCCAAAATTGGGAACTATTGATTTGATGACTAATTGATGAGTAGATGGCCAACCCTTGACTTGGTGACAATCCTTATCTTCTCTTGTCTGCCTAAAACGTCATTGATGACGTCAAAATTAGAGCCACTTGAAAACATGAAAGTTCTAGCCAATTGTCTCAGCTTTCTTGTGTAAAACATTCAGCTCATTTCGACTTCTAGAACTCCAGATATGGCCAAAATACTGAACAGTGCTCGGGCTGGAGGACAGATTCGGGCTTCTTTGTTGTTACAATAATTTGGACTTGAAAATGGCCTTTTTAGATCTTGGGCTCCATATGAAAGTTGTAGGCCTATGTCTTACCTTTCCATCCATATAAAGTAGGCCTAAATTTGAGATCTATAGCTTCAGATATGACCCAATTACCGAACAGTGTTCCGGTTTGGATTGCACCGACATCTCTTTTCTAAGTTTGATCATCTCTTTGCCTTTGTAATTGAAGTTCTTAAAGTCATCAATCAATCCTTTCATTTATGTGATAGGCCTGTATTTAAAATAGACATTTACCACAAATTAAAGGTATCTTATATTATTAGATAAATTATTATAAAACGTACTTTAGTTAAGGAGTTATTGATACTTTAAGTGCAAAATGATGATATAAAACCATGATAAAAATGCACTTTTGAGTACTAATCACTATGGTGCTAAGTTATTATAAAATATATATATATATATATATATATATTAGTTGCATAGTATATAATTGGTGGTTTAAAAATTTGCCTCGATCTCTTGACGGTTTTGTTATTTTTTTTATTTTTTCTCTCAATACATGATAAATTTCTATTATTCTTTCTTATACATTCTCAAATTTGCATTGATGAGATTAATTTTACAAATACAAATTAAAATCTAACCAAATCTTTCTCTCGGAGTTTTATTCGTAGAATTTGATACAACATAGGAGCCAATTTGTGGTCTTTTCCAAGAATGATTTGAATAAATGTTAAGTTTATGAGTTGAAGATTAGAAATAAAATATATTACTTCAACTACATGGTATAATAGTTAGGCCTTAGTCAAAACAATTTAAACTCGAGGCACGGATTAATTTTAGAAACAAGGAGGGCATTTTCAAGGAGCTCGGCGGCCTATAGGACGGCCAGGTTCTCTCGGTTGATTAGTTTGAAGAGATCGAAGCAGGATGGCATGGGCTCCGTCGAAGGTATTCCGATGAGTTTTTACTACTAGGCGGAAGATGACCGGTTACTCTATTAACTATCAATCATTTAATTTCTTTTCCCCATACATTTTGAAAGTATTAATTGATATTGAATGTTTTCGCTTTAAAATGATTTTAAGAAACTTTTATGTTAACTTGTTGCGTTAAAAAATGATTTTTTTTAAATACTAATTCTAGAATTCCAATTAACTTAGCCAAAATTTACTATCGTTAAAAATAAAAATAAAAAATCAAAATTTACTAGAAAATATAGTGTAACAACTACATGTATCAAAATTATTAAGGCTCAATTTAGTAATGCATTTGAAATTATATTTTTTAAAATTTTAATTTTTCTTAAAAAATATTTTTTTATGTTTTTAAATTTTTTTAGTATACTGATATTAAAAATAATTTTTAAAAATAAAATAATTTAAACCATATCATAATATATATATATATATAAACATGCCGTAGATATATTGATACCCTGGACTTCATTATTTTAATTAATTATAGCAGTGAGAGAATTTATAATTTTTTTAAATTAATATGGGTGTTTAGGTCTGTTTGTGTGTATCATGATTAATTCTATGAATCTTGAAGTTAACAATTATATAAGTTTTCGGTAGCTATTATATAAATAATTAAAAATTCAAATATAAAATTATAAAAAAAAATTAATTTTAAATTTTTAATACTTGACCACCGTAGATAAAAGAATTCATAACTTGATTACGTGCATGGGTGCGCATGCATCACACCAAACAGATGCCTTCCTCCATCAAGTCCCGGAAGATGAACTATTCTCTCCAGGGAATTATTGCGCAAATTACATGTGATAGAGAGATCTTCAAGATGTAAGCATGCATCAAGTCTGGATTAAGCACCATTCAAGATAAATGACAACAATTTTTTTATATTTCTTAGAAATAGTACTGATGGATGTCTTTTTTTTCATGTTTATAAATAACAATACTAAGTTCTTGAGATTTTAATAAAAAAAAACAAGTATTTTAATTCAGGTCAATATTTTATATTGTCAATTTTAATTTAAACAAGTTTTCAAATAATCAATAACAAGATATTTTTCGCAATTATACATAAATCAAGAATCAATCATTTATTCACTTTAATTATAAAAGAATCAATATAATTTTGTTAAAATAAGTTTCAGTTCAAAATTAAAATTTTAAAATTAAATATTTATCAAAAAAACTTGTTATTAATGCATAAAAATCCTAAATTATTGATTAAACAAGTCACACAAACATGTAGAAACCAAAATAGAATCAAAACAAAACTTAAAACTAATACTCGAGACAATGTTTTTCAAATAAATATGAAGAATATTTTACAACAAAAATTCAAAAATGATTAAAGTGTTGCCAAATCTAAAAATATCCATTTAAGGTTTTTAACTTCCAGTTTTTTATCATAACAAATCACATTATTATATTTATATACATTTTAATTAAAATAAATAATAAAAAATTATAAATAATAAAAACATGTATGAAATTTCTAAAACCAAAATTGTAGCTCTATTGACAGTTAACTAATGCATTAAATCTACATTATGGAATAAAAACCAAGCTTAGAAACCAAGAACGTGAATTAACAACTTAGAAATAGATATCAAACAACAACTGTTATTCTTAACGGATTACAAAAACCATTCTATCTCAGCAAAATAACATCTAAAAATTTCATAAATATCAAGAAAATATTAATAACCAACTCCGAGCAACATCAAGCAAAGAAAAATTATATTTTCATGCATTAAATAGCATTCAAGCTTAACCTCGTGAGACACCAAAAACATTTTAAGGAATTAATTGGTTATTAATTTGGACCCAAAAGGAAGGGTGTAATTGTGCAACATAAAAAATTAAAAATCAAATTAAAAAATAAAAAATAAAAAATAACTATTCCAATCTACATAGAGTTAATGGTAAATAATTATATAGCGAAATCACTGCCCCTTTTAATTTTTTTATTTATTTGTAAAACAAAAGATTCTCCGATAAAAAAAAAATATATGTGCGGCTTGGGTTCAACATGTTTCTTTTTCCTTGTCCTTATCTTTTAACAAATTGAGAATTATTTAATATTAGGAGTGAACATGAAAGAAACAAAAATAATGAAAGTTATCACTAGCATTTAGGCTGACGTTGGAGGAAGAAAAGGGGAAAACTAGATTGAAAATTAATGATAGCTAGCACTTTTTTTTAGAATAATTGGAGGTTTATAAAATGCTTTCATAAATGTATATAATATCTCATGGATGCTTCTTCCGTCCAATTTCATTTCTTATTCTCACTATTTAAGATATTTAATATTTTTTAATATATGTGTACGCTTTAATTTACAATATCTAATATAGTAAAACTACATTATATTATACTTTAAAACACGTAGAAAAAATACTATACAGGTACTGTATACATAAATTTATTATATTATAAATCAAACTATAGATATAGAATATCTGTACTATGGATGGTATTAAAGCATCTAAAGACGTTGTCTTTTCTATTTTGTATGTCAAAAGCTACTAAGTCTGGCTTGGCAGTCAAATCCAACACTACTAATTCTAGTTGTGCAACCAGATCTAAATTTTTTTTCTAAAAACTATTGGGTTTAGCTTCCAAGCCAGACCTCAAATCACTTCAACATCAATATAAATGCTCCTTTGAAAATATTCTTAAAACTCTCAATTTTTCAAAAAAAAAAAACTACATGCCTCGTGTAGAGGAGAAGTAGTGGTTGATGAAAAACAACAGGAAAAAATTATTGGGTCTGGCTTGATTGTCCTATCCAATCTTTTGGGTTTGGTTTGGCTGCCCGAACAAGAACTGCTAGAAACAAGGCTATTAAGTCTGGTAAAGCAATCATGTCTAGGGATGTTAGGCCCAACTTGCCACCAAACCTAAGAATATTAGGTATAGTTCGACAACAAGACTTAATGCTATTGGATATGCTATTGGGTCTAGCTCAGCAACCCGAACCAATACTATTGGGTTGGGCATTCCTACCAGACCAAAAACCCCTTAGGTCTAACTTGTCCTCCAACCTAGGATTATTGGGTTTGGCTCGGTAGCAGGTTTCAATGCTGATAAATATTTTATAAGATTATTTTTTACTTAAAAATAGTTAAAATAATTTTTTTAACAACTCAAAATTATAAAAAAAAATACTAAAAATATCAATCAATATAATGTTGTTTCAAGATAAAAACACCTTTAAAATAAAAATAATTTTTTTTTATGCAAATATGACACAGAAAACTTGATTAAATTTAGTATATATAAAAGAAATATATATTAATTTAAAAAATATGCATTGATTAAAAAAATAAAAAAAATCTATAAATATAAAAATACATGCATATAAAAATATTTGGGTGAGTTATGAAAACCAAACAAATTAACGGTCACCACAACTGTCATGCCTCTATGTGCTTGTAAATTTTAAGCATCATCTTCATACCTAACTATATGTATAAAAAACTTTTTTTTATAAAATAGTAAAAAAATAATATGCATGTTAATTTTTTATAAAAAAAATCTCCATACCTTACCAATGCATATTTGTTTTAATTAATATAGATTTTTTATATATATACACACATACACATACTAAACTTAATCATGTTTTCTTTGTTATATTTGCTTTAAAAATTATTTGTTTTTATATTTTTTTAAGTATATTTATCTTGAAACAACATGATGTATTTTTTTAGTATTTTTTTAATAATTTTGAGGTGGTATTGTTAAAAAAAATATTTGAACTATTTTCAAATAACAAATATTCTTAAAATATTATTGGATACGGCTAAATAATCAAACCTAATGCTATTGGGTTTCGTTTACTGCAAAACTCAAGGTTATTAGGTCTGGCTCGGCTGTCAAACTCAATGCTTTTGGATTTTATATTTCCGCTAAACCAAAGATTCATCTAGCTAGATTTAATATTATTAGGTCTGGTGCTACAACCAAATCCAATCTTAATTAATTTTAATTTTAATTTTTTTTATAAAAAATCACCATACCTGAGCAAATGCATATTTATTTTAATTAATATATATACACTCACTAAACTCAATTACATTTTCTGTCATATTTACTTTAAAAGTTTTTTATTTTTGTGTTATAAAGATATATTGTATTTTTTATTAATTCTGAGGTGTTATTGTTAAAAATAAAAATAAATATTTAAATTATTATTAAATACAAAATAATTTACATCCAAATATTTTTTTGGATCTCACTCAATAACAAAAATCAATACTATTAAATGTGAGTCAACAACCTTACATAAAAATATTGAGTTTGACTAAATTATTATATCCAATACATTTAAAATATTCTTTGTATTTTTTCTATTTATTTTATATTAAAAAAGAGTTATTATTGATCAACGCACGGATGAATATCCTATAATGGATGATAATTGGTGAATATTGTTAACGGAAATTAAAAAAAAAAAATGTTCAGACTAAACTGTCATGGCTGTCGTAGAGTTAAATGCGATGGTGTTCAGATCATCCACGTCACCACTCTATACCGACCTCGCTGTCCTCATCTATCTCTCCATTAAATTTCATTAAATAATCTGCTTTCCTTCTACCTGCGTTCGCCTGCCCTGTATCTCCCATTTGATCTTCCTCACTCTCCCTATCCTCTCCTTTTCACTTTGGTTTTTTTTTATTTTTTTATTTCACTCTTTTTTCAAACAAAAAAAAAGAATTTATTAGCTATTAATTTGAATCTAAAAAAGGTGCAATTGTGCAAAACAAAAGATTAAAAATTAAAAAAAAATAACCATTCCAATCCGCGTAGAGTTAACAGTAAATAATTGCATAATAAAATGACTATCCCTTTTAGTTTCTTCTGATTCTAACAAAAAAAAGTCTCTGAAGAACCTATACGCGGCTTGGATTTAACATGTTTTTTTACTTTGTTCTTGTCTTCTAACAAAATGAGAATTATTTAATATTAGGAGTGAATATGAATTCTGAAGGCAACAAAAACAATGATAGTTATCATTAGCATTTAGGCTGACGTTTGAGGAAGAAAAGGGGGGAATCAGATTGAAAATTAAGGAGAAAGATTTTACTTAAAAAGCATAGAAAATAAAGGATGTGCCCACAGAGCATTTAATTTCCTTTAAATTGATATGATGTTAAGCTATCCAGGCGGACAAGTTATCAAACCCGATATATCATATATATACACATCCATGCACTCATATACCATGAACAATTTCACCCCCCCACATGTTATGGAAATGGAGTTACAAGCTGTTTTCCTGGTAGCAGTGAGTTGTCTGGGTTTTGTTTCTCTTTGCAAGCATATCTACCGTTTTCTCAGGTGGATATGGGTCATGTTCTTGAGACCACCAAAGAATTTGAAGGAGTATGGCTCTTGGGCTATAATCACTGGCCCCACCGACGGGATAGGGAAAGCCCTTGCTTTCGAGCTAGCATCGAAGGGTCTTAACCTTGTTCTTGTTGGTCGAAACCCTTCAAAACTTGAAGCTACATCAAATGAAATACGGGCAAGATTTGGTGATCAGCAAGTAGACATAAAAAAAGTTGTGGTTGACTTTGCAACATGGAGCGGACAGGAGATATCAAAGGCAATAGAGGGAAGTATTAAAGAGTTAGATGTTGGTGTTTTGATAAACAATGCTGGATTTTCATGCCCTAAGGCTAGGTTCTTTCATGAGGTTGACTGGAAGATGACGGAGAGTCTTGTCAAGGTGAATTCGGAGGCAGCAACTTGGGTCACTAGGGCAGTGCTTCCTGCCATGTTAAAGAAGAAAAAAGGTGCAATAGTGAATATGGGCTCTGGCTCCGTCGCCGTCCTTCCTTCATTCCCATTGTTCGCCATTTATGCCTCAACCAAAGCGTATGTTTATGTGTTTCTTAAATTATTTCTTCTTTTTTCTCTCTATTTTTTTAAAGGAATCGATTATCCAAAAAAAAACTATATATATTAACTATAGAAATCATTTTAAAAACCCAATCTAATCGTCGGAAAAAGAAAACTTAGACGTTTAACTTGTTATAATTATATTGTACGAGTAGAATTGTGTGGAAGCAATCATCAATTTATTATAAGACTAGCAAGATGACATAAATTTATCAAGGTTTGGTGAAAAATCAGCCTGCCCAACTCCGCAAACTAAACAGAAAGCTCCGTCTTCACTTGGGAAAGTCTTTTGTGTTAGTTTCCCTTTCAAGATTTCTTTTATATACACTATAGATACCCACACACACACACACTCATTAATCTACACTTCACTTTCTATTGAAGTAAATTAAGTTCTTTTTAGTGAAATTCTTAGATTGTGAACTCACCAAACTCAAATTTATGTTTGATCTCCAAAAAATGGAATGAAGTCAAATGTCAGAGAGGTTTCGAGTGTGGAAACTAGGGCTTAGACTGTCATACACAAGCTAGAACTACCACTGAGAAAAAAATAAAATAAATCTCGAAGTGCTAATATGTCCTACAACGAGATCATCAACAATTAGGAATTAATGGTCTGTAATTTCAAGAAATATATATCTCTGGAAGCATTTTTCTCAGTAAAATCCGTTTGACGTGAAGCATTTTCAACTAACATATATAGGTACCTTGGGATGTTTTCAAGATGCATCGATTTGGAGTATAAGCATCATGGAATTGACATTCAGTGCCAGGTAATTTAGCTATTCCATATCCCATTTTATTAATGCCTGCCAATGCAAGTGTAGAATTAATCCAGATTACGTTTCCGCTGTTAATATTCTGTGAGCCGTCAGGTACCGCTTTTTGTGGCAACAAAGATGACGAAGTTAAAAAAATCTGTTTTCTTGGTTGCATCACCGGAAATGTACGCCAAAGCAAGCATAAGATGCATTGGCTATGAGCATCTGAGCATGCCACTTTGCTCGCACTCTGTGCAAAGGTTTATCTTAGACGCATTGCCTAATGCACTACTAGGTTGGTGCATCCACCATTTTTTCCTTGGGCTTCGCCGGAAGAGATTGGAGAAGGAATCCTTGAGAGCTAAGGGTCGAGCAGCAGCACAAACTTATTGAATTATACATGGATACTGCAAGGGGTTTTTGAAATAATAAATGTCAGGTGTTCGGTACTATAATATTGCTGCGCTAGACTCATTTCGTTACTATAATATTGCTGTGGTAGACTCATTTCGAAATTAAAAAAATCCTCTTTCCATGTTTATTAAAAAGATCATGTCATATGTGGTTCAAGGGTTAATTCCACGAAAGCCATCAATCACAAGCAACTTGCAAAAAGCAGGAAACTTGAATTATAATTTAGTTGATTTCATGCATACATGCCATTTTCTTCGTTTGTAGTTGGTGAGAAGAGGACTAAATCGACCATTACTTGAAAGTTATGGGGCTAAATTGTTACCACTAAACAGAGGAGGGCATCAAGATTTAAGTGAATGGAAAGGCACCCGAATGATCCTTCTCCGTGATGGAGAGGCCTCTAGGTTCTCTACCCCTTCGCCTAAGGCTAATTGCCTTTCAAAACAATGAAGGTTGGGAACTTGAAGCTATCAGTGGCTGTTTGATAATTTGATTGTGGGCGAACCTCACTCATAATGATACATATCAATGTTTATTAAAGAAAAAAAGTGAATTTTTATGATAGGATCGACCAACTTTACAGCCATAATGAACAGCAGAGTATAGTTTCATTGTTCATTAGTCCTATTCTATTGTTGTACTGTTCGTGCAAATGGTTATTTAAAAAAAATAGTATAGTTAAGTTGTTCATGTGAATATGAACAATAATTTTTTTTTATTTTTTTTTAATTTAGTATAAAGTAAATTAAATTTACTAATATTATAATTTTAATTTTATTTCTGATAATATTTTACTTAATTTTATAGTTCTTGGCAGATATATTTTATACGTAATGAAATTATAAATAGTTTAATGAAACAATAAAAATTTTTAATATAAAATATAATTTATTTCATGATGTAATGACAGTGGTTAAATTTGCAATATTTAAATTAAAAAATATTAATATTAATATGTATTTTTTAAAATTATTTTATAATTTTAATTTTAAAAATATTTTTAACTAAACACATTAAATTATTTTTTATTCAATCTTAATTTCAACAACCGTTTTAATTAAATATATATTTTTTTAAATTACTTTAATTAAAAATAATATTTATAAAATATTTTTTCCAGATAACAACTACAACAATTAATACCATAAATGCTCCAAGGCTGTTCACCTCCCTTAATTTTATCGTTAAAGAAAGAAAGAAAAAAAAAAAAACTCATGACTTTGTAGCAAAGTGATTTTATTGCTAAAATTGCAGCGAGACAGACCTCTACCTGTCGGGCAAGTAATGATGCCCAAGATTTCCAATCCAGAAGCTGGACGTGCGCGAGAGGTTGCTTACCTACCTAGCTTTGCCCAAATGGTTATCCAACTAATATTTTATTCTTAGGAAGTTAGTCTCATTCGAATAGATATTAGGGTTCATCCAGACAAGGTAATTGATTGAGTGAATTAGTCGCTTTGTTTGCTGTAAAATTATTTATTTAAAAAAAATAGTTTTTATTGGAAAATAAATTCTTGAAAATAAATTACTTTTTAATTTTTGGTAATATTAAGAATATATTTATAATTCTAAACTAAAAGGTAGAAAAAATAATAATGAGATTTTACCCCTCTAGAATAATTTTCATAATTTGACTGCTTTTATTTTATTTTATTTTATTTTCTAGCTATCCCACTGTAAATAATTGTAAATATTTAAAATAAGTGATCACAAATTACATCCAAACTTAAGCTATAAATTTATTGAGTTGCTTATTGGGTTGCATATAGCAATAGCAATCACTTGTATGAAATATGATGGTTATTGTATAAAGTATTTTTTATTTGAAAATATATTAAAATAATATTTTTTATTTAAATATATTAAAAAATCAGAAGTGTTTTTAAATTATTTGTTTTCTTGAACCTATAAAATACATTTTTCAAAAAATAAAGTTTTAATCCAAAAAAAAATATTGAATAGTTGAATTTCATCTAAATCCTTTCCATAACAACCAGTTTAGTCAATAATACGGTGGGAATTTGAGCTCGGAGGGTATGCCACTGTGATCATCATCTAAATCCCTATTGCATGGTTGACTATGTGGTCGTTACCATTGCCTTAACTCCTGGTCTCTTCTCTTTTGCTTTGGGATTTAATTCGAAGTTCAAGTGTGGAATTTGACTCTTGAGACTTTTAAAGAACCTCATGTCCGTACTGCTGGACCTATATTTTATTTTTCATGATATATACCCAAAATTCATCAGACGAATCCAAAATAAGTAAATACATAACGTTTTTAGAATAATTGGAGGTATTTTATAAGAAATGCTTTCATAAATGTACATGAAATATCATGGATGCTTCATCCGTCCAATTTCAATTGGTATATGTTCTCACTATTTAAGATATTTAATACTTTTTAATAGTCTGTGTATGCTTTAATTTACAATATCTAATATAATAATACTACATATGAACGATAATCGGTGAATATTTTTGACGGAAATTAACAAAAAAAAAAAAACAAGACTTTAATATTCTTATTATAAATGTTATTCAGAGTCTCACACTAAACTGTTATAGTGGTCACCGGATAGCTATATAGAGTTCTAAACATTGCCGGAGACGGTATAGTTGTTGTTGTTTTTTAAAAAAAAAAATAAGATATATATTTTATTAAAGCGCTAGTTTTTTTTAAAAAAATAATTATTATAAATTTTGGTGAGATATGATAAGCTACACATATATGATGCTCAGGTTGCCATGTCCTAAGGCATGATGGGTTGTAAGCCTCGAGCTATATAAACATGACATAAGGGTTGCCATATCTTAGATGCCAGGGTTAGACCGGCTTATTTAGGGTTTGCAAATTTGCTCATGCTTGGTGCAAAACCACGTGTTTAGATCTTTTTTGACCCACGCCAAGGGTCTACAAACCTCTTTAGGTTTGCAAACTCATGCGGCTAGGTTTGTAGACCTTACAGAAAAATATATATATAATAAAAATAATTATTATTGTTTTTATTTATAATTTTTTTAAAAAATTATTATTATAAAAATTTAAATCAAACAAAATTAATATTATTATCAGTATAATAAATATTATTATTTTTCTTTTTATTATAATTAATATTAAAATTATCATTTTTTATAAATATTATTATTTTGACTATAATTGATATTATTAATATAATAATTAATAAATTTGTAAAAATATTATTAATATTGAATAATAATAATAAATTTAATTTGAAGGGTAAAATTAAAAATTATTATTATTGTTATTTTATTAGTAAATTTTTAAAAAATTATTACTACCATTGAAGAAAAATCATAAAGTTTTTTAAAAAGATTAAAAAATACAAGAATTTAGGTAGAGAAGTTAATTTATTATTAATATTATAAATATTATTAAATTAATTAAAAATATTAAAAGTAAAATAAATATTATTACAATAAATATATATATATATGATTTTAAGGGTAAAATCAATTATTATTGTTGTTATTATTGTTGTTGTTATTATTAACTTGGGTCATGGATTCCCTTCCAGACCCAAGAAAAGAAGGGCTAGAAAAAGGCGTTAAACCCAGGTTACTTGGGTGTAGCAAGGACGTAGAACTCAAGGCTTTGAGGTCCATCGTCCAAACCTAAGGTTGTTGGTCCAATGTCGGAACTTATATGCAATGCATTCGTGTGCAAACCAAGGCTAATAAATACATAGTAATACCCAATTCTTTTAGATCCAGTGTTAGGATCCCAGGCTAATAGGTCTTGCACGACATCCAATTCTCTTAGATCCTACATCTTAACCCAATTCTATTTGGTTTTGCATCCAGACTCATTGACAGGGGATCCAACATCATGATTAAATTCTTTTAGATTTAATGTTGGGATCTAATTCTCACAATCCCAGTGTATTGAGCCAAGGTTGTTGGGTTCGATGCTTGAACACATAGGTAATGCCTTTTATGTTTGAAACAAGGCTAATGGTTTTGGGTTAGGACCCATCTTGGGTCTGCTATCAGGACCCAAAACTAATGGATCTTGCATCCAAATCTATTGGTAATAGGTCAACGTCAAGACCCAATTCTCTTGGGTTCAATATTGGGATCCAATTATCACGGTTCCAGTGTCAAAATCTAAGGCTAATGGGCCTTGGGTTCAGCTTCAGGACTTAAGACTAATAGATCATGTGTTTGGACTCAATTCTCTTGGGTCTAGCATCGAGATCCAATGCTAATGGGTCTCACATAGGATCTCAAAAGTAATAGATCATGTGTCAAGATCCAATTTTTTTAGATTCGATGTCAAGACCCAAGTTCTTGGTTTATAGGTTTCTAAATATTATTATATGTATTATAAGTATTCTTATTTTTTCTATAATTAAAAGTATTCATATAAAAAATAGTATTATTTTTTGTTATAAATATTATTATTTTTATTATAATTAATAGTATTAAATTAAAAATATTATTATTTGTATTATAAATAATATTATTAATAAAATAATTAATAAATTAAAAATTATTATTATTATTATTATTATTATCATCATCATCATCATCATTACCACCACCACCACTACCACCATCATTGCTAATAAATTTTAAAAATATTATTATTACTATAAAAAAACTATTATTTAAAAAAAATTAAAAAATTTAAATAAATTAATTAAATATTATTATTAATATTACAAATATTATTGTTGGATCTAATATTACAATTAGACTCCATCGTGACATAGCACGGTATACATGATACTTGGACACTAGATGCTTGGCCCGCACTACGCTACATGTCAATTATTTTTGTATAAAAAAATTATAAAAGGCTAAAATTTAAAAGTTTTAGGTCGTTTTACAAAACTATACCAAATAATATTGGGTCTAATTGCAATGCTTCACCAAGAGTAATATTTATAATAATAAAAAAATATTAATAATATTAAACTTACATGACTAAAATTTAAGTGAGTTTGAATACAACACCAGACTCAAAAACCTTAAAATGTAATAACAAAATAGAAAAAAATTAATATTATATAATAAAATTAAATAAAAAAATTAATTGAAAAAAAAAATAATAAAGCAAAGCACTATCCACTTTGTGAAGAGGGGCATAACAAAATCTCATTATGAGATTATAATAATCTGATGAAAAGTAAGCAAAACAAATCATAAATTTTAATTCTTAATCAAATCAATATTAAAAAATAAAATTAGAAGAAAAAATTAGTTAAGAAAAAGAAAAAAATAAATTAACTAGTTTAACCCACCAAACCAAGTTAACTCGTCAAACTTGGAATCTATATCACGAGCATGTGATTACTAAATATAAAAAAATAAAAAATATTAATTAAAAAACATCAAAGAGAAAAGCAATAAAAAAACTTATAACTAAAAAATATCTACCTTTTACTATGAATTTGCACAATGCAATTCATAGTAAAAGGTATTTCTTTTGGTCATAGTTACAATATTAAAAGATAAAATTAAAAAAAAAACAATAATAAAGAAAAACAATAATCTAAATCAACTGAATTAACCTGTCAAGTCAGGTTAACCTATAAAATGTGAGATTCTTGTCATGATAGTGCGATAACAAAATAAAAAATATTAATATTAATGAACTAAATTAAACAAAAAAAATAATGAAAAAGAAAAAACATATAAAAAACCTGTAGGAAAAAAAATTAATGAAGAAAAAGATAAAAAATCTAAATTAACTGGATTAACCTATCAAACCTAAGATCTGTGTCATGAAAGCCTAATAACTAAATAGAAAGAAATTTAATATCAACAAACTAAATAAAAAATAATTCAAAAAGAAAAAAACATTTAAGAAGAAAAAAAATAATGAAGAAAAAAATTGAATTAATTAGGTTAACTCATCAAACCAGAAATTTGTATCATAAAAATCTAATAATTAAATAAAAAAATTAATATTAACGAACTAAATCAAAAGAAAAGAAAAGGAAGATATCAACCTTTTCATCGTGAACTACACGTAAAAAGCATTAAAAAAAACTAAAAACATTAGCCTTTTCACTGCGAATTTCATATAATATGAAAAGATGAAATTGGAAGAAAAATCCTGATGAAGAAAAAGAAAAAAAAAATGAATGAACTAGGTTAACTCATCAAACTAGATTAACCTGTCAAATTTGGGATTCTTGTTATGAAAAATTTGATAATTAACTAAAAAAATTTAATATTAAGAAACTAAAGTAAAAAAAATTAATTAAAAACAAAGAAACAAAGAAAAAGGCAAAAAAAAATTAAAGGCATCAACTTTTTTTACTATAGATTGCACTGTGTAATTCATAATAAAAAACTTAAGAAGGAGAAAAAATGAAAAAAAAAAAGCATACACAACAAGTTAATTTTTTTTCTTGCATAAAAAATATCAAAAATAGCTAAGATCCAAGAGTATTAGATCTTTCTGTAAAAATATATTCAAAAGCCTTGGGTTTAATTACAAAGTTTGATCTAAAAATAATATTAATAATAATATTAAGCTTATATTACTCAAATTTAAGTGAGTCTAGTTGTAATATCAGATCTAAGAGCCCTAGATGTGGTTGTGGCTGCAAGGTCGTGTTTATAAAAATGTAATAATTAAATAGATTAATTAAAACCAAAAAATAAAGAAAAAAAACCTACATGAAGAAAAAGAAAAAATTTGAATTCACTGGGTTTAACCCTTCAAACCTTAGATTCGTGTCATAAAAGTTTGATAACTAAATAGAAAAAAAAATTGATGGGTTAAATCAGAATTAACTAGGTTAACCCATCAAACTTAAGATATGTTTTATGAAAATTTAATAATTAAATAGAAATAAATTCAACATTAACAAACTAAAGTAAACACAAAAATTAATTAAAACAAAAAAAAAGGAAGTAATACTAGGTTAACTCTTTACACTAGGTTAATCCGTTAAACCCGAAATTCATGTCATTAAAATTTGATAATTAAATAACAAAATTTAACATTGAAAAATCAATGAAAAGGAAAAAAAATAAAAAAAAAAGACATAAAAAATAAAAAAAAAGATCCAAGAATTAAAATACTAATATCATGAACCTAAAAGGCGTGGGGAAAGCTATATTATTTTCCCCATGCCTTTTAGAGTATTGACTAGTTACATGACCCACGTGAAGCCGACAATCAATTTTTTTGCATAAAAAATATCAAAAAAATTAAAATTTTAAAATGTTAGGTTTTTCTGTAAAGTTATACCTAAGAGTTTTAGGTTTGGCTACAAGGTTTGATCTAAGAGTAATATTTATAATATTTATAATAATATTAAATTTGTATTTGTATGACTCATGATTCGTGTCATGAAAGTATGACTCAGGATTTGTGTCATGAAAGTATGAAAAAGATTTAATATTAATGAACTAATTAAAAAAAAAGATTAATTAAAAAGAAAAAAAGAAAAGAGGAAAAAACCTAGAGGAAGAAAAAAAATCTAAATCAATTGGGTTAAATCATCAAACTTGTAATTCGTGTCATGAAAACCTAATAATTAAACCAAAAAAATAAACTGAAGACATAATTTTTTTTTATGGACTGCACCATGGAGTCCACAATAAAAGGTTTAAAAAGAAAAAAAAAACAAAGACATGCATTATGAGTTAATTTTTTTTCTTGAATAAAAAATATATAAAAAAAGTTAATATCTAAGAGTGTTAGGTTTTTCTGTTACATGACTTAAGTTTAAGTAAGTCTGACTGCAATATCGAACCCAAGAGTATTGGATTTGGGTATGATTATAAGGTAATATCATAAAAATATGATAATTAAATAGATTGATTAAAAAAATAAAAAAAACCAACAGGAAAAAAAAACTAATGATGAAAAAGAAAAAAAATAAATTAAATAGGTTAATCTTTTAAACTATATTAATCTATCAAACTTGGAATCCGTGTCATAAAAGTTTGATAACTAAATAAAAAAATTGACGGGTTTACCCAGAATTAACCAGGTTAACCTGTCAAACTCGGGATACGTGTCATGAAAATCTGATAATTAAATAGAAAAAAATTTAATAGTAATAAACTAAACTAGACAAAAAAATTAATTAAAAAAAAATTGAATTAACTAGTCAATCTAGGTTAACCCATCAAACCTAGTATTTATATTATAAAAATCTAATAAAAAAATTAACATTAATAAACTAAATTAAATAAAAAAATTCATTAAAAAAAAAGATAGTTACGTATTTTTTTCTGTTATAATAATAATATATTAATAATAAAAAAGTTAAAAGATACGAGGATACAAAACTTTTCTCACGATTTTTAAAGTATTGATTAATAAGTAATAATCGGTGAATATTGTTTGCGGAATTTGTTTTTTAAAAAAAGCCTTTAATATTGTTATTATAACTGTTATTCAATCTAAACTGGCATGGCTGTCGCCGTATAGTAGTTAAATGCGGTGGTTTTCAGATCATCTACTTCACCACTCCATAGCCACCTCTCTGTCCTTCTCTATCTCTCCATCAAATTTCATTAAATAGTCCACTGTCCTTCTACCTGCTTTCGCCTAACATATATCTCCCATTTGATTTTCCCAACTCTCCCTATCCTGTGCTTTCCTTGTAATCTTCACTTTCTATCCAAAAGTCTACACTATTAATATTAGCAGAAGCTTAGCTTTTCCCTTATTCAAAGCATTTTTTAAGTGTTCATCAAGACCCGCTTCTCAGATCCAAAACAAAAACTAAAAGATGAGTCTCTGTTTCGTTGACGAACTCAAGTCTCAGCCTTCGTGGCTTCTTGTGCTCTTCACTCTGGGTTCTCTTTCATTTCTGAAGTTCCTTTTCGCTACTCTCAAATGGGTCTACGCTAGTTTCCTCAGACCTGCCAAGAATCTCAAGAAATACGGATCATGGGCTCTCGTTACTGGACCCACTGACGGTATTGGCAAAGGATTCGCTTTCCAATTGGCTCGAAAGGGTCTCAATCTAATCTTGGTGGGCAGAAATCCCGAAAAACTCAAAGATGTGTCGACTTCAATTCAATCCAAATACAGTAATGTCCAAATCAAGAACGTTGTTGTTGATTTCAGTGGCGATATTGACGAGGGTGTTCAAAAGATTAAGGAGACTGTTGAAGGATTGGATGTTGGTATCTTGATTAATAATGTCGGGGTTTCTTATCCTTATGCCAGGTTCTTTCATGAGGTTGACGAGGAGCTGTTGAAGCATTTGATTAAAGTGAATGTTGAAGGTACTACTAAAGTTACACAAGCTGTTCTGCCAGGGATGTTGAAGAGGAAGAAAGGTGCTATTGTTAATATTGGTTCTGGAGCTGCCATTGTAATCCCTTCTGATCCTCTTTATGCTGTTTATGCTGCTACTAAAGCGTAAGACCTTTTTTTTTTTTATGTCCTAGTGATTTACTTGTAAGGTTTTAATTCCTGGAGATTTGCAGTAGGTTCATGTTAGTTTATTTATTTATTTTGTGCATGTTATCAGGTACATCGATCAATTCTCAAGGTGCCTTTATGTTGAATACAAGAAAAGTGGGATTGATGTGCAGTGTCAGGTACCGTGCTTCTTCATTCTACACTACTCTATTACTTTCAATACATATCCTGATCTTTATGTGATAGATTTAGTTTATGTTGATGTTCTGGTCAAACTGTGACCATGTCATAATGAGTTTGCTTATATGATTTTCGCATCTGGAATTTCGAATATAGATACAGTATTTGAGTAAACTTTCAACCATAGATGGTGGTGAGATTTTCTTTCTAGTTGCGTTAATCAGAGTTCTGCTCTTTGTTAAAGGCTATGAGAAAAGTAATCTTTATCTGTATTTCGCCATTTAAAGTAATTATTAAACTCAGAAACATGAATTGATAGATATGGAATAGCTGCATGTCCAGTGCTATAAGCTACTGGCCATGATTGGGAAATGATTTTATGTATGGTCTGTCGTTACCCCAACAGATGTTTTTTCAATAACAGAGGACATTCAATATAATAAATTATGATATGCTTATTAGAAATCTGGATAGGATGTATCTTATTTCTTCTGTGCAAGCAAGTGATTTATTCAGTCAGCAAGAAAGTTCATGACTGAATTTGCTAATATATTTTGTTAGGTAGAGGCTGTATTTCTTTCGTTTTCATAACAGATTTATTGATAAACACAGGAAGCTTTCGTGCACATAATGGTTTTAACAGCTTTCTTCTGTCTCTAAGTGATAGTTGGCCCTACCGAATCCTCAAACGTTACAAACCTAAATAATTTACCTATCATAATCAGCATAAGATGAAGTGATGAACTTGTACAGTTTTTAACAAGGCAATCTACTACAATCAATAAAGCCGTGGATATCACAGTGAGCATCATATGTGTTTGTGTTATATTTGGTGAAATGCACTATGACATGCTAATTGTATTTTTTATCCAATAATGCTCATCGTCTTTTTCCTTCTTTTGGTCCTCTTACTCGTGTCTCTTTGAATTTCTCCCCCTATTCTACCAATTTGTCTGAATTGGCTAGTATGATTAGTGAGAGAAGCATAGATGATTTAGAGTTTTAGATGTGGGATGATACTTGAACTTGCTACTAATTGAATACATGTTTTATAACTTCAAGTTGGCAAGTGACAAGGTAAGGAAATATAAAGGCGATGTAACATTGACAGCTCCAGTGGGAAGAATCATAAACACTGAAGCATACGGAAAAACCCACACCTAAATGCCTGTTGGAGAAATTAACCAAATAGATGTCATTTAGGCAAGTAGTAAAATCAATGGTGCAGCTACCTCATATGCAACAGAGCTACCCGTCTAGCAAACCATTCCTGACTTTGATAACTGATAAGGCTTTAGCTTTGAATGTTTGAATCACCAAGCCTTGCCTATCTGTTGTTTGTGAACTGTGTGTCCTTCTTCCTGATTATACCACTCATCTTGTAAATAGAAGTTTTTCCTTTTGTGCTTATCAAGAGAGATGGAGGTCCAACATCCTGAGTTTTAGTCTCTTGATTTGCATAAATATCTTCAGTATAATTGTCAGATCTTATTCGACACAGGATGATGAACATGTTCTGCTTATTATCAGGTTTGGTTTGAGCATCAGAACTGTGTTGCCAGAGTGGATAACACAAACACACACGCACGCACTTTTTTTCCTTTGTTTTATGCTTCTTCGATCAACCAAGGTATTTCTTGATGCAGGTTCCCCTTTACGTTGCAACAAAGATGGCATCAATAAAGAGATCTTCCTTTTGGGTTCCTTCATCAGACAGTTATGCCCGAGCAGGTCTGCGTGCTATAGGCTATGAACCTCGCTGCACACCTTACTGGCCCCATTCCCTTCTTTGGGGTTTGATACAATTGTTGCCAGAATCAGCTGTTGATTCCTGGCGACTAGGTTTTTGCCTTAGGATTCGAAAGAGAGGACAGCTTAAAGATTCTAGAAAGAATGAATGAACAGTGTCGTTCCACTTTGGTTTAGCCAGGGAGTTTGGTCTGTGGATTAAACTTTTTAGGATGCTGATTGTGTTCTAGTAATTGACCACCTCCAAAACGTTCCTGTCATTTTCGTTTTCATGTTGCCTTTTGGTTATTATGAATGGAGGACCATCGTTATGCCTTGATAATTTTACTAGTTAATAAAAGCATGGATGTTTAAGCATGTAAAATTCCTAGTTGGTTTTCGCCCTTTTTCATTTATAACGAAGATCTCTTTCCCTCCGCCGTTTACACGCAGAAGTTGCAATATATATATATATTCTTGGCTTAGCATTGGGATCTTGATTTTATTAGGACAAGGTTCTCTTCATCTGAAACGAATACGATGTTCCTCCTGGTTTTCTCACCTGCAAGAGAGCAGCCAATTTACTGCGGTCTAACTTGAAGCTTCCGCGCTTTCGTGCACACTATTGGAACAAACCCCATCAAGGTGGGGCCATGCTAAATGCCTTCTTCTCCACAGCCGTGGGAAGATCCACGCATGTTTCATGTCATACCGCTCCACGGCCGTGGGCAGAAAAACAATGGACGACAAATGCAATGCCTTCGGCAAGATTGGAACAAGGAAAGCAACTCAGGGATTTAATCGAGTTTTCGTACAACTTACAGTAAATAAGCTTAAATTACCTTGACAGTTATTATGATAATTCATGTCAACTAAATGCTCAAGTTCTTGTTCTTTTAAGAAACAAATTCATGGGAATTTAGGTTCAGAACCAAATCAACTATTCCAATAGCACTAATCTATAAAACCGTTTATAAAATAAATAATAAAAAAATGAGAATTGTAAAATTAAAAATGTTGGAGGTGTCATGCCCACCAACATGGATGAGAATTATCCTCATTTCATTATTTATTAATAATTAAATATCTTGTATTTAGTACTCGATCTCTTTCCACTAAAACAAGTCTTTGTGTTAAATTTGTATATATTTTTATTTTTATATGCTTAAAATAGAAACATCTTGGACGTCTTATAATAACTAAATAGTAAAAAGATGTTATATAATATTTATTTAAAAAAACAAGAATCATAGAATTACTAATCCCTTTTGAGGGTTTTTTTTTCCTTTCAAGTGAATACATGTTTAGCCTTTTATTAGATTGGTAGCTTGCGCGCGATGTAGAGAAGGCAAAAACAAATTTAATAAAAAAAGTAGAAAATGATTAGATTTTTAAATAAATAAAAGAAATTTGATAATTATATTAAATTTTGATTAATTTAATAATATGATAAGATAATGAAGTAATAATAACAACAATTAAAAAAAATTGTCATAGGCAAAATGAGCTGCCACGTCAATCTGATGACCTAAATATAAGATATGTTCATATGAAATGTTTATCAAACATTTTAGATTATGAGATTGAAATAATTCGATAAAAAAATAAATTGATAATAAAAAAATTAAAAAAATTAAAAGATAAATATAGATAAACTGAGAATTATCCTCAATTGATTACTCATCAATGGTTGAATATCTTGTTATTCAAATCTAACCTCTTTCCACTAGAACAAGTTTTTGTGTTAAAACTATATATATTTTCATTTTTGTACACTTAAAATAATGTCTTCTCAGAGTTTTGAATTATACAATAAATGCATCATTATACAATCAACACATCTTGGGTGTCTTATGATAACTAAACATTAAAAAGAGATTATTTAATATTTATTTTTTTTTAAAAATCATAGAATTATTAATCTTTTATGAGTTTTTTTTTAAGTGAGTGCATGTTTAAACTTTTACTACATTGGTCGCTCTTGTGATAGAACGAATTGGACCAAAAAATGTTTAAGAGATGACTATGTTTTTAAATAATTAAGAGAAATTCAATAATTAGGTTAAATCTTGATTAATTTAATGATACGATAAGAAAATGAGGTAATAACAACAACAATTAAATAAAACAAAATTGCCCTAAACAAAGTTGGGCTACCATATGAAACTTGTGACTTGAACATGAGATATGAAACTTGTGACTTGAACATGAGATATGTTCATGTGACATGTCTATTGAATATCTTACGTTATGAGGTTGAAATAATTTGATAGAAAAAGAAATTGATGATAAATAAAAGCAAAATTAAAAAAAAATTAAGAGACAAATGTAGATCAAGATATTTAATATCAAAACACAGCTCATTTACCTGACTATACTTAATAATTTTTTTTATTAAAATTAATTTGTAATAGAAATCAACATGCATATAAATTTATTGAATAAAATAAAAGGAAAAAAATAATATGCAAGGCTACACATATTAAAAATATTATAAAAAATAAAAAATATTAATTTTTTAAAAATAAATCTAACCTATATAAAAAAAAATTACATATGAATCATGTTAACCTCTTCAAAAACTAAAAACACCAAATATAATTAAAAAATAATTATTATTTAAAAAAGGTTAAATAAACCCAAAAAATTACATATAAAGGATATTAATTAAAATTTAAACTTAAAAAGATTAAAGAGGTATTAATTAAAAAAAATAGAATGAAGTTAAACACTATTAGGCCTGATAAGTCAGGTTAAATGCCTAGCCCATCAAGAAATGATCCGTATGAGAGCCTTTAATTATTTTTTAAGTAAATAGTATGGACAAAATGTCATATGCCCTAATTGTTTTTAAAAAATAGATGAAATACCATTCAAATTCGCTAGATTTAGCGGATGGAAAATAGAGTTCATGTTTTTTTTATTTAAAAATTATTTTCAACTTATTTTTGATCTAAAACACCTAAGTGTAAAAAATCAAATATTTTAATGTGGAATTATCGTCAATTGTGATTTTCTTTCTTTACACCGGAAACCAGTAAGCTCCCCTCTTTTCTCCCATTAAAAATGGATTGAAATGTGCCTAATCAATATTTTTCACTCTTGTTCTATTTGTTGCAACTTCGTCTTTTCTCTTTTCTCCCATTAAAAATGGATTGGAATGTGCCTAATCATTTTAATTTTTCAATGACTGAAACATGAAAAAATAAAAATGAATGTAAAGTCTATAAACTTCAAAGACTAACTACAAAAATACATAAATTAAAACTCGATGAATCATAGTAAAGTTTTCCATTCCTTTTCAACGTTGAGTTATTTTTTTTGTTCATTTTTCTTTTAAATTTTTTAACTATAATTTAAAATATTTATTAAATCCAGACTAACTTAATGAACTGATCTAGTAAACTATTGACTTATAGTTTGGTCAAGTTCAAGTTTTCTTTCAAATTATTTTAAAAGTTCAAGTAGTTAATTTGATTAAATTTAGGTGAGACTCAATAAAATCAACTTAAAAAAATAGCTTTTGTCCAAAACATATCGTATGAGATTTTTTTAATTAAAATGATATCCTTGTGTCATAAATTTGGATTAATATTTCAATTCATGAGCTAATTCAATAAACTCACAACCTAAACTTTGAGTTAGATTAGACCTTGAATTAAATCTAATAATTTTAATAAAAAAAAAGAACTAAATTAACAAAAATACTAAAGCCCATGAACAAAGTATTGTAGAAATGCCTTGATTCATTATGAATTAGAACAACAAAATTAGTATTTTTTCCTTTCAAAAAGACTAAATTATCTATGAAGGATGACATGATATTTTCATATGATTCATCCATCATCATGGAATTGATTAGAGGCAGCTTAGTCTTTTTATAGTTTTTTTAATAATGTGATTACTTAATTACCTTTAAAAGCAAATGATTATTTAACTTGAGTCTAAGATTTGTTTTTTTAATTTTACTTTTCATAGCACAATTAAAATGATTGTATTACTCTTAAAATTAAAATTTCTTTAGCTTGCCTCCAAGGGTCTATTCATACTTTCCTATTGATTTTTTTTTTTGATAATTGTATAGTTTCAAAGAAAATATGGTATTTTAATAAATATAGGCTAGCAAATGCATTGCACATGCCAATAAGTAAGTTACCCCGTCATGTTCAAATAGCACATATAGCAGCCAAAAATAGCTTTTCTAAGTGCTTTTTAAATCAACATGGTGGGTCTATTTTCTTAGATAATACATCGCATGTTGCATAATTCTTTTAGTTGGGAGTTGGTTAGTTTTTTTTTTTCCTTTACTCTCCTTAATTTTTGAGTCTTCCAAAACTTCATAACAACCCTTCAATTTGTTTTTCATTCGTATTTGGTTCTGGTTATTTCAATTGATATTTTTTTATTTGAATTAATTTATAGAATTGAGATTTGTATTTAATCCCATCCTCTAATTTTTTATTTGTTAAATTTGGTTCTTATTCTTTTGATTATTATTATTTTTATTTGATATCATTTTTAAAATTGATTTTTTATTATGATTACATCCTCCTTTGTTTTTTATTGCTATTTTTTTTAACTTTAGAAATTTTTTTAAATTGATATTTTTTTTCTAATTTCATTCTTAAACATTATTTTGAGCTTTAAATTGAATCTAAATCTAAGATTTAACAAGTTATGAATATGAGAGATTAACTCAAGTTTAAGAAATTCACCTGAGTTTGTTTTTTCTTAAGCTCATGTTTTTTTAGCTTCATTCTTTAGCATTTGATTTAATTGAAGATTGACTTTGTTATTTTTTTTTATTTTCTTTCTATAAGATTTAAAAATGACTCAAGTTATCTCATGTTTTTTTATTTAGTATTTTTTGTTAAATTTAGATTTTTTTTTTAAATTTGATTTTGAATTAAATTAAATCAATTTTTTAAATATAAATATGATATGTTTACGTCATGATTTTCTGTTTGGTTTGTTTTTAAAGTGATTACTTTAGCGACGCGTAAATACTATTTTGATGTTGTCATTTAGCATTTTGCACATTAGAATTGTTGATAAGTTTTTTGCGTGATGGGCTAATATTCATAATAGAGCGATGAGTGATGATAAGTTTTGAAAGAGTTTTTTTTTTTTTTCAAGTATGATATTGATGATTTTTTTTTATATAATTGATTATTGATAATTTTTTATTTGACTATTAATTAATTTGGCTTATTGGATCATGTTCGAGGAGCATAACACACCAATCTAGGTTTAATCAATTTAATTTTTTTGGGATTTTTAATTTAATGTTTTTTTTTTAAATTAACCTTTAGTTAATTAAAATTAGAATCTTTATTGTATTTTGTATAGTAGATTTTATAAATTAATCATGATTAACATAAATTGAACCATAATATCATCATTGTAATATATTTTTTAAAAAATATATATTTTAATATATGAGTCTCAAAGTTTTAAAAATACCTTTTCCAGTACACATTAAAATTTTTAATTCCTAACTTTTTTATAATTAAAAAAAACTCCTAGTAAGAATACAGTGATTAATGTATTCA
This sequence comes from Populus ilicifolia, assembly GCA_015708895.1. Lineage (NCBI taxonomy): Eukaryota > Viridiplantae > Streptophyta > Magnoliopsida > Malpighiales > Salicaceae > Populus > Populus ilicifolia. Next base: position 25,215 of record SRLM01000520.1, read on the forward strand.
AATAAAAATTAATTAGTAAAAGCAATGCCTTTACTCTCTTTGCCATCTGCCGCCATAGAAATACACGCTGACAGTACTAGAAGAAAAAACCCCTCCTGCTCTGCCTGGTGCCTGGTTGCTGACGTTCCATCCATCCCCTCAAAACGAAAGGAAAGCCTAAACCTAACAACATCACAAACAGTATCGATGGCCGATTTCTACACTGTCTTCATAGACACCACTCTCGACACTCACCTCGCCTTCATTGTCTCCGCTTCCGACACTGTTTCCGACCTCAAGAGTATGTTTCCCCCCTTTTTTACAAAATATAATGTAACGATTACCAATCCTAACCACTCAATTAAAAGGATTATGTCATAGAATTTTTATTTTTTTTACCATGCGCGACTGCTGTATTTATTTATCTTAATGGTTTTATATTCGGTTTGCCATGTTCTATGTTGTTCGACATGTTTATGATGTCTCTGTCAATCTGCAGAGAAAATACTTCATGAACACAAGCTCTGTTTTCCGACCAACGGGGACATTAAAATTCATGCTTTGAAGGTATTGACATTTTTTTTTTCCTGTGTGTCTCTGTGTCATAATGCTGTTGATTAAAGTTTGTTTCTTCAAATTTCCAGGTAAAACGTCGAGGGGTCTTTTACCATCTATCAGAATCCATGTTTGTAAAGAGTGCCTTTGATGGCACCGGTAAAAATTGGTTTGTTAGTGTTGATGCTTCTACTATAGAGGAGAATATTGACAACCTAGCAGCTCAGGTTGGTACCACAAGCCATGGTTCAACTGACGAGGTTAACCTTCTCCTTGATAGCCATCCAAAAAGCTTGTCCAATGTTGTTGATTTATCCCTGCAGCTAGATGAGAGCAGTCGGCTTGCAAAACAGAAGGCTTCTGTTGCTGAACAGCTAGGTTTGGATTTTGCTGGAAACGAAGAATTAAATAATTCAAGCATAGTTGCATATAAAGGTGATTGTTACCGCAAGGTTATGTCATTGGCTGATGACAACAATGGGTCAGATCCTCCTATATTGGAGAAATATGATGAACCTGGCAAGGAAAAGGAAGTACAAGCAACACCAACTGGAAGTCTGGGAGGGGGTTCTGGGGATGGGATTGGTGATATGCAAGGCAGTGCACCATCAGATGGAGCTCTCATAACAGGATCTGGTGCGAAGAAAAAGAACAAAAGGAAGAGGAAAAGTAAGGATATTACAGATGACCTTGCTGGAAAAGAAAAGGAGGCTTCAGTATGTCAATCTGGTGAAAATGAATCACAACAAGAGAGTGCTGCGAATAAAAGGCATAAAATTGAGGAGGAAAACAGGGGTGATGGGTCTGTCAAGGAGAATGAAATTGCCCTTTCTGATTCTAATAAAGAGATATCCAAGCACCCTACAATCTCTCAGCACCATTTAGTAAACAATCAGAAAAATGCACACGCTGCTTTACACTGTTTATCTTCTGAAACTTTGGATGGTCTCAGTTTGCCAGGAGCCTCTCAAGGCAGCGGGAAGGGGAAAAAGAAAAAGAAATCTGTAAATCCTCTTAATCTAGAAACAGCTGTTGTTCCTTCATCCACCGATGGAGAGACCATGGAAATTAACCCCAGGGATTTTTGCAAAGAGCCCGATACAGTACCTGTTCCTGTCCAGGGAGTAACAATTTCTGAGTCTTGCGCTGTCTCTGTGAAGGAAAAACACACAGATCCTGTCCAAGAAGATGAGAGACCCTCTTCACAAGGTGAGTCTGTGGATTATGCAAGTTTGTATATGCTTGCTTATTTTAATTTTTATTTCCTGTTTCATCCATTGTGAAAAAAAGGAGAGAGATGAAGAGACATTGCTGATATTCAAGGTGATCTTTTGTAGGGGTTGATATGAGTGACACGGATACTACCAATGCAAAAGGTAGACATGATGCCCCTGAACTAGCTGCTGCATCCACTGCCAAAAAAAGAAGTCCAAAGAATACCATCCCTGACAATAGTCAGAAACCTGCAACTGATCAGGTTGATGGTCTCGAAGAGGAAAGAGAGGCATTGCACCCCGGATCTATGCTACATGAGAAGGGCAAACCATCTGACATGAGATCTAAAGAAGCAGTTAATACTTCTGAATTGGTTGAAGCTGGTGAAACTTTATATCCTGGGACACAGTCAAAGAAGAGAAAGAAATCTAAGAGGACGAGGGTTTTGTTGAGCACAACGCTAACATTAGGTACCGAAAATGTTAAAAGCTCCACAACTGCTGATGCTGCTTCAATTGAGCCTCATAAAGACTTGCATGGGGATGATTCTGATTATAAAGGTAATCAAGAGGATAGCAATTTGGCAGAAAAGGAAATGAAAGAAGTGTCAGAAATGGATAAAAATGTGGCTGTCACATCTCAATTGGCTGAGGTTAGTGAAGCTGTGAATCCTGGGACACCATCAAAGAAAAAAAAGAGGTCTAAAAGGACGAGGGATTTGTTAAGCAGAATACCAGGATCAGGTACAGAAAATGCAAATAGCTCTGCAGCTGCTGCCACTAGTTCAAACGACCAACATAAAGCTGCAAGTGGAGATGATTCCAAAGATAAAGTTAATCAAGAGGAAAGCAATTTGCATGCAAAGGAAGGGAAAGAAGTAGTGGAAATGGATAAAGTTGTTGTCGCTTCTGAATTGGTTGAGGCTAGTGAAACTGTGAATCCTGGGACACCATCAAAGAAAAGAAAGAAGTCCAAAAGGACAACAGATTTGTTAATCAGAACACCAGCATCAGTTACAGAACATGTTAATATCTCTGCAGCTGCTGATGCTGCTTCAACTGAGCCTCATGAAGCTGTGAATGGGAATGATTCCAATGATAAAGTTAATCAGGAGGAAATCAATCTGCTGGCAAAGGAAGGGAAAGAGGTATCGGAAGTGGATAAAGAAGTACTGGGCACTTCTGAATTAGTTGAGGCTAACGAAGCTGTGAATTTTAGAACACCATCAAAGAAAAGAAAGAAGTCCAAACGGACAAGGGATTTATTAAGCGGAACACCAACATCAGGTACAGAACCTATTAGTTCTGTGGCTGACACTTCTCCTACTGAGCCTCATAATTCAGTGAATGGGGATGATTCCAATGATAATGGAAATAAAGAGGAAAACAGTATGGCTGCAAAGAAAGGGAAAGTGGTGTTAGAAATGGATGGAGCAAGTAATTTTCGTCTAGCTACTGATACAGAAATTGATGATGTGATTGAGAATGTAGTCAAATCTGCTGTCAATGGTTGTCCATCTAAAATTGATCATTCTGATAAAGCTGGTCATGGTATGGAAGTTTCCTGTGGAAGCGATCGGATCAACTTCAATGAGTACTTTGTGCCTAACCAAGACCATAGCAAAACTGCTGCTTCTGGTGAGGTGCTTGTTGACAAAGCAACAAAAGCAAAACAAGTTGATGGTATGAATTCTAACAAGAAGAAAAAGAAGCTAGATGCACTTTCTCGTGTTCCATCATTTGATTTACATGGTTCATCAAGGTTAAATGTGAATGATGGAATTGAAGAAAAGCCTCCAGCTGGCGGGGTTAAAGTTTCACCATCTAGCAAGTCTGATAAGACCAGTTCCACTCCTGCAGAAGCCAGAAAATCTGGTGCTTTGGGGCTCGTTGTCACCAATACGTTTGCAAAGAACAACAAAGAACCCTCTGCTGCATCATATTCTAGCTTGGAAAGTTCTAGAAAAACAAGGGCTAGAGGGCATGGCTCAGATAAACAACACAATCAAACGAATGGTACAGAAGTTCCCCCTGCTAATGTTGAGGGTGTTGTAAATAGTTCACAACGTAAAAAGAGCTTGATAGGAAAATCGGGTACAATATTCCAGGATGATAATTATGAGCATTCTGCAGAGGAGAGAACTGACAGTTCAGATTCCAGCACTAAAACTCCTTCAGATAATTCATTGTCTTCTGACAACTCAAATGGAGAAAGCAATTCAGATTTTAACTCATCTCAAAATGGTAATCTACTAATCTTGCATGAGTTTTGTTGATTTATTGATTTGTTAGTGCCTGTCATGGTCGATTGCATCATGAACTTTTGGGTGGTAAGCTCTGTTACAGCAGCCTTTCAGTTTAAAATTTAAACTAACAGACCCATGGTTTATATTTTTATTTTGTCAATTTTGGTTAGATTTTTTTATATTCTTTATCTAATGGTTTCAAGTATTTAATTTAACTAGTTTTGTTTTTGAAATAGTAAATAAGGTCATTTCAGGTATAAAAATAGCTTCTTGAACATAAATGGAGTTCTTGTCAAATCTTCCAACTTTTGGTCAGTTTTTGTAATTTACTAATTTCATGATATGTTGGGAGGTTTATTGTAATTCACCCAAAATTTATTTATCTTTCTTAGTCACTGAGGTTAACAAATTGACCCGCCACTTTAAACGGCGCTCCTGTTCATGTCTTTGAAACTGGTGGTCTCTGAGAGATTGTTTAATCTTGCTTGCCAATCTTCCTTGAGAGCTAGGATGAAATTCAACACGAATTTAGTGATAAATTCTTGTGCTTCTAAAAATGTATTCTCAAAAGTCATTCTGTAAATTCCACCTTTGTGGACCATGCTGTATTTTTGCTGCTCCCAGTGTATCTGCTTGGTTCTTCACTCGCTGCTGATCTCCTTTGTGTTAAAAGTTTATGCTAGTTAATAGATGTCTGATCTCCTCAAACACAGCATTGATGCACAGACATCTTTAAACTGATATTTGGAACTTGCCTTGTCATCCTCGTGAAATTTGCCGCAGGATATTACTGCTTGAAAAGCAAGGAAGGTGGTGGAAAGAACATCAAAAAACCACTGTAAGTAGAGAAAAGTAAAACAAATTCTATCCCTGGTTGTATCTAGCTGCGTATTTTTGGTATCAATCATTTGTTGTGGTGCGTTTTCCTAACTTATGGAGCAAGGGCCTATGATGAGATGCATATTTCTTTACTTTTCCATCTGAAAAGAAAACCTTCAAATTTTAAAACCCCGGGAACACTTAGCATTTTGCAACGAAGTTCAGTTCTATATTTATTTTTGTTTCCGCATGCTCAGTATCTCTGAAGTTTTTTTTTTTTTTTCTTGTAACAGTTCAGGCCTGACCTTGGAGAAAATCCTTAGAAGTTCAAGCAGATATAAGAAGGCCAAGCTAACAGCTTCCCAGTCGCAGCTCGAGGACACTGAAAATGAGGCTGTTGATTTTGTTCCAGACAGCCAAGCAAACCCTTGATCACCCTATTGTCATCTTTTGTCTGTATTCCAACTGGGATTTTTGTTGTTTTCTAAGACTTGGCCTGCGGGAACCTCAATTTTGTTCTGAATTTTTTCTCGTTCTCCTTTCGTTTTTGGTAAAAAAGCAGGGCATTTGGCCATGTAATCTGTCTGGTCTTGTTTTCTCTCTTGTGGCTGTGGAAGGACTTCGAAAGAAAAAATTGAGGTCTTGATGCTTTGTTTCATTGAAATCGGGGATTCCAACCTTGTCCTTCACGCTCATTGATTCGAATGGTTTCAACTTAAGATTCGAAGATTGATAGTCTGTTGGTTTCACCATTATTCCTTTCCTTTTCGCCAAAATCTTTAAAAACTTGTTGCCAGGCGTCTTTCCTTGGATCTATTGACTGTTCAATGAACTACATTTAGTGGAATACAAGGAAAAAAAAACAGACGCGGTCAATCTCTTAAAGACTCGATGAAGCTGTCAAAAAGCTAACTTCCCCATGACTGGTGCCTGGGATTTACTTTGTCGTGCACTTGGCTAGCGGGTTTTTGGAGGGAGTTGAAGGACAAATTTGTGCGAGCAAGCATTGCAATAGACAAATTGAGTCTCTGGCAGGGGAATCTAAAGCAACCACTTAAGCATCTTGCATGCATGCTCTCCCAATTTTTGCATGCCCCAGTACAAGATTCTGACCATTGGGCATATATATATATATATATATTTATAGATCTTCAGGCAATATGCTAGTCGACGAGAGAGTGTATTATGGTGCGACTCTCCTTTTGTCTGCTAAAGAGTAACCCCAAAAAGCTTTATACTTCACGTCCTGGATATCCCTAAGCATTTTCCTTGGTTCATGGGTATCCCTAGCCATTATCCTTCGTTTCACTTGACCAAACCGTTTGTGATTTGGGTTCCTATGATAATAAAAATATTTTTTTATTTAAAAATAACTATTACTATGTTATTGACAAGCCTTGAATAGGATTAAAAAAAAATCATTGGAAATTCCGAAAACATATTTGATGGGAATGATGATAAATAACACGTACGGTGTCAAGTTCAACTAATCCAAACCCAGAGGTAAAAAATAATGGAGCCAGTTAAGTGGCTCATGCATGAAAAAATAAATTAACAGGCAGGATTCTAGAAAAATAACAAAAAAAGATGGGCCAGCTGAAATTAAAACTTGTATAAAGAAATTAAGAAATAATGATTGATAATAATTCATTCGGGGGGGGGGGGGGGGGCGGGNGGGCGGGGGAGTCATCGGGATCCTCGGATCATCACCTGATCTTGTTTTTCGTTCTTCCTAAACACCACTTCTGTATCCAATCCAAACCCATCAACTTTCCGGACACGAACAAGCTTAGAATTCGTAAATAAATTAACCAACGGTTTAACACTGTACAAATCATTAGCCGAGTACTTATCGGCCCTTCTAGAAAGCGCCACGTGTAAGACACATACCCCGCCAGGCTTCAACGTCCGTTCGATCTCTTCAACGAACTTGTCCGGAAACAGAGCGTGATCGAACACGTTGGAGAACTCAAAGTCAAAAGTCCCATCATCGAACGGCTGACGATGGAAATCACCCTCTACAACGAGGGGTGGATACGGCACCAGGTCCATACCAACGGAGTCCGATACGCCGATGCGTCGTAAGGCCTCGACCTCTTGCCCTACACGGGCACCGATACACAAGGCCTTGGATTCGTTGAAGAGAAGGTTTTCTTGTTTCAAAACTTGGAAGAAGTCAGCAAAGACTTGGATTTTGCGGTCCCAATCACGGGTTGTCCATATTTTTCTCAGTTTTGGATTGAGGGTCTTGTTTAGCTGACGTTGTATGTAGGTTTTGTACGTGGTGTACCCGGGTCGGATCTTGAGGTCAGAGTTGGGGTTTCCGGGTGGTGTGTAGGTGTTGGTTTTGAAGCAGAAGAACAAGAAAAGGAGGGGGAGGGAGAGGATGAGGGAGATAACGAAGTATACGAGCATGGGTGACTTTGGTTTCATGTTCTGCATGTGTTCTCTTGTTAGCTCTGTATTCTCTCTAGAAAAGAAAAACCCGCCGTACACCTTTCTTTAATTCCTTCGCGTCTGCATGAAATGAGGAGGGAGGGAAACAAGAAGGATGGAAGCCGGAAAGGAGAGGGAAATAAAAAGAAGGGGTTTTCTACCTTTTCCGGTGTTGTGTTTTTGTACTTATTCCGGCTTGCTGGGGATATTGATGGCAAAGGAGGAGAGACAAATGGTGGGTTAGTGCGCCTGCACGCACGCTCGCTTCAAAGTGGTGGCTGATTATCTGCTGCCATTTTTATGTGCAATGATAACGATTATTTATCGGTTATGGGGGAGTTGCTATCATCATATATCTTGCTAGGGAATTAACGGGACGATGCTTAAAGTGTAGATAGATATTGCTTAATTTGAACGGCTTCTAGCCAAGTGCTAAATCCATCGCCGTCCAGGATCTCGATTAGTTAATCTAAACAATGTTGATTTTTTATGGAATATTGATCATCGTTTACTTAATCCATATAATTACTTACAAATTAAAAACCCCATATATATATATATTACTTACACTAATTTTATGGAATATTGTTTTGTGAATTCACTTTTCACAAAGATCTAATACATTAAATAAGTGGATTAAGAATATTATCATAAATATCTAATGGTTGATTTATTTATTTCTTAATGACGATCACAAAAAACACTCTTCATCTTCATCTTCATCAAGTGATCAAGTTGGTATAAAATTAAGCCATGCTACGAGGAATCATCTCAAGATCTCATCATTTTTTTATGGACTTACCATGAGCACCAAACCTCAATATGTATTATTTCCACACTTCAACATTAAAAAAAAATATCTCCCAACTTGTATAAAGAAAGTATACATGCACATATATCTCCAAAACGAAGAGCACTACAATAGTGTTTATCTAGTTTAATGTTATCTGTCCTTGCTCTCTTCTTCTTCTTTTTCAAACTTTATCTTTACCTTTTTATACACATTTATTTATTTACATAAGTTTTCTGCAATTTAAAAATTTTAAACATCTGATAGTGTTTAAGAAAAATGAAAAAAAAATAACACTTCATTCACCCAATTATTAACAAAAAATATTATATTTTAATTATTTTAGCTTGCGATTTCCCGAAAAAATCCTACAAATCCCAAGTTTATTATAGTACATGATGTGACAAGTATCTCCTTTTAAAATATATTTAAAAATAAAAAGTAAATATTAAAGCTATTTAAAAAAAATTATATCAATTTTTTAAATTCATGATCTGAATTATTATATCCGAAATATCTAATGAGAAAAATAATAAAGTTTAATTCTCAATCAAGTAAATATTGAAAGATAAAATTAAAAAAATTAATTATATAATTTTTTTAAAAATAGTAATTAAAAAAATAAGGATCAAGATCAAAATACAAAATAAATTTTATATTTAATTTAATGGTAAAATTAAAAAAATTAGTAAAAGCATACTTTTTTTTTAAAAAAAAGAGCGATGATAAAAAAATTAACATATAAAATAAAAAGAATGATGTAATTAAAGGGTGAAATTAAAAAGAATAATAAAATTTTATAAAAAACCAAGGAAAAAATAAAAATCTAAACAATGATAATCAAATTAAAAAAAATATAATATCATTAATTTGAATTGAATGATGAAATTAAAAATGACTAAAACTTTTATAAAAAGATAAAGGAAAAAACTAGACACTCAAAGAATAAGGACCACATTAGAAAATATAATATTTGATAAATTTAGATTGAATGATAAAATTAAAAACAAATAAAACATCCATAAAAGAGCCAAAACTAAAATTAAAAATTAAAAGAATAAAAATTGAAGTTGAAATATCAACAACCAAGAGAGCCAAACTATAATTTTTGAAGGAGGAGTGAGAGAAAAAGGGGGGAAAAAAGAGAGAAATATTTATCAACGCTACACTAAATAATCACCGATGACACACACTATACTAATATGAAAAGGACACGATGACACTTCTAATGACACAATGAAATGGTGTTTTTGGATGGAGAGAGATGTCGCACATCCCATATAAAACATACAAAGACCTCTTACATGTTTCAAAGTGCGCCCATCCCTTTTTTAGTTAAATACAAAATTTTTTCTAAGTTGATTGTATAATTATAAAAGACAATTATTGTGATAAATTGAAAATGCCCTTTGATTTTTTACTTTAAATTTATTTTTTTGTTTCACTATGTATTTTAGTTATTTATTATTTTTTATATTTAGATAAGCATCAAATTGCTCCTCGGCTTAAATTATAATAATCAAAAAACCATTGTGGAAATACAAAAAAAAAACCCTTAATGTCAAGTTTAAATTTTTTGCTTCAAAAAGTATTCTAGTCATTTTATCATGCAGTCAAGATAGAAAATTTTTTATTTATCTCTGTTTTATTTGAAAATGACAAACAAACTATATAAAAAAATATCAATACTCTTAGAAACTAATGTTAAGCTTTTTTTAATGGAATAACAAAAAAAGTCATTATACTATTTCCGTAAACAATATTTATGAATATGCATCTATAATGATTTTTCAAGTTCCAATTAGCTCTTTTTAATTAAAGTATAACACTTTTTTTTATTAGAGTGTAAGAACTTCTTGATTAATAATAATAATTTATTGATTTTGTTATATTGATTCCCCCTTATTTTTAAGGTTTTAGGATATAAAAAAGTATATTTAAAGTTTGGATGATATCTTTTATATTTTTATATTAAAAGATAATTAAAAATTGATTTTTTTGTTAGCTGAATTCATTTTCATCAATTTAATTTTATACTAAAAAAATACACATTAGACTAACAAATCCACATTCGACAAATCCTATATTATATGTAATTAACTATTAATAAATATTTGATTGACCCTAGAATAGAGAATGAGGGGGGGACCTTAGTTTTATGATTTTATCCATGAAAAACATAAAAAAATAATAAAAAACAATACAATAATGATTCATTTTTTTTAAAAAAAAAACAGATTACCATTTTGTGACTTTTTGTTTCTTATGGAAAAGAAAATTAATATATTTTGAGGTCCAGATGACTAAATTGTGTCTAAGTTATCCTTCAAACTAAAATTAAGAAGATTTTTTATGCAACCATTGATTGATACATTAATGCGAATTGTGCATTATGAAAAGTTAGTAGTATAAAAAAAGCACCAAATCCCAATTGAGAAATTAGGTTTCGGTGCATGTGCCATTAGACCACCAATTACGTGTGATAATTTGCATTATCAATGAAGCCGTTGGTGTGGAATTGAAATCATGAGTAGGAATATTAATCAATTCCTTCGTTGGCAAAACCCTTTTCTTCTATAATCTTGTTGGGTTGTTAGGAGAACGCGACGGCTTCTCTTAAAAGCAAAAGCAAAAGCAAAAGCAAATCCCATTCGCAAATTAATGTGCTACAAAACCAGCAAGTGGGGTTAAGGAGAGGGAAAGGGAAGAGATAGAGCATGGCCAGATTGGCTCTTGGTATGATCAAGACTTGGAGAGTAATAAGCAAGATCATTCCAAAACATATTCAGTATTGATCAGTTCCATAACTCTCAAAATTACATAAATAAATATGAGGTAAATAAAAAAAAATTAACACAATATATGATTGACCTAACTCAAAACATAACCGTGGAAAAAGGGTTTAGGAATGAAATACATTTCTTGTCTCGACCACTATACCTAGTTTAAGGTTGATGTGGGGTGCAACCCATTGATTTATGCAGAAAACTTAATTATAAAAACTAATTTTTTTATTATTTTTAGTTTTTTAATGGGTTTATGCACAAAACTCAACCTCAATCTGCAAAATAAATATATTCTAAAAGTTTTAGGGTGGTGATAATGGTATTAGGTTTCAGAATTGTAAATTCTTTTTGAGCAATGAGACTTTTGAAACAGTGGAAAAAATGGAGATGTTTTAATAAGAATGTATATAACTGGAAGTGTGTTTGAGATTGAAAATTGTAAAAACTAAATATATCTTATTGTGTTGTGTGCTTTTGGAACTATATATAAATTTTGAAAGATAATTCAGATCTATATTCTTTAATTTATGTTTTGAAAATTCAACAAACCATTTAATTATAACTTATCATAACTTATATATATATATATATATGAATAATTCACAATAATATATCAAAAATAGAAAGAAAATACTATCACAAGATAGCTAAATGATACACGTAAATATATATAAAACTTGCGAAAGATAGGTGCACCAGGGTTCCAACCACAAAGCTTTTGATTTTATTTTTTCAATGGTGCATTCAGTTATAGTTTGATTGCTTACTTATAAAGCATAATCATGGGATAAAACCACAGCCTTCCAATTAACCTGTTCAGAAAATATTACATTTATTTGGGAAAAAATAAAAATTATTAAAAAAATTACTTTTTTCATGGCTATTAAATCTGATTTGATGTAATAAATTAACTTGAAATTTGGCTAACAAGTTTTTTTAATAAGATCACAAAATATTACATTCAGTTATAGCTAATTTGATCTAATCTTGAACCTGGTCGACCAATTAAATTAGGTGTTAAAAAATATTAATTTGAAGTTGATATTATTTAGTTGTTTTTATGAATTGTTTTTGTTGAGTACAATCTGCTCAACCCTTACCTAAAACTAACTCTGAGTCAACGGTAACGATGGCATAATTGAAAAGGATAAAGCAAGAGCACAACGTGTACAGTTTTAAGCACCTTGAGCTATACATTACAGACAATAATACATACACTTGCAATAATTAGCATCGCTAATCAAGCACTTAACACTCAATCCAGCACAGAAGAGTTGGAATATTAAGGAAACGGGAAAAAATTTCAAAAGAAAAAAGAAAGTTCCATTAACACAAGGTGCAATTACAAGTAAATTTATGCTAATCACACCCCTAACAAAATCCAACATGTTTATATTTCTCACTGAGACCGCATCTTGTTGATTTGGTTCAAAGCCGGTTGTAGAATATTGTAGAGCACCCATAGAATAGCAGGAGCAACGACAATCAACAGAAGAGTACCCCTGTTGTCACTTGTTGCATCAGCAATCATGGCAATCTCACTAGCTGATGCATCTGGTGTTGATATGAAACCTGATGCGGCCAATCCACCAAGTCCAAGCCCAACGATCACCCCCTTGGTCTGACGCATGCGGTTAATTTGGTTAAGTGCTGGTTGGAGGATGTTGAAAAGCACCCAGGCTATGGCTGGTATGAGTGGTAGCAAGAGCGCTATACCACGGTTGTCACCTTCTGCTATTTCAGCTATTTGTTGTGCAGCAAAAGCAGGTTCACATGAGCTCAAGGTTGTGAAGATAGCACCGGCAATAGCAGTACCGGTGAGGACAGTGTTATCTGCTGGTTTTGAGATGGTTAGGCCTTTTGGGAGGTTTTGCATGGAGAGAAGAGAGACAGATTTTGTTGATGGCTTGGTGGGATTGATGTTCTTGTTGGAGTTGATGCTCAAGCACTTGGCATTGAGTATTGCCATTGTTGCCATGGTTGCTGCCATTGATTCTTGCTGGGACTTGGTTTTTGGTGATCAAGCTGAGCAAGAAGATGAATTCCTTGGAGAGAAATGAAAGTTGCTGTGATGGGCAATAGAAATGTAAAGCCAAGTCAGGGAATTGATGTCCAATGGAATTCTGTTTTCTGGATTCTACTCTTATCCGGAGAGTTTAGTTGGTGAGATATGGACCTCACGTTGCCTACCCCACGACAATCTCTTATCGCATCCTCTGAACTGAGTGCTGTGGGCAGCTAAGATTACAGATTTGCGGAGGGGAGATCTTAATCCAAAGCTTAAACTCTTTTATCGTTATGATTTAAGCTAAAGATTCCTGACAAGTCCAAGAAGATTGATATCAACAGGCTACAAGCCTCTTTTTGGGCTCATTGATGCATGGAAACTTTGTTCATGAGTGATCCACAATTGGTGGTCATATGGTTTTTTTTTTTTTTAATCTTTGCAACTGTGCTTGTCTCTGCTCACAGGAAGCCCGGGTATTAGGCCATCGAGCTGAAGCCCAAGCTAGAAAATAATACGAAGGTTTTATAATATCTTGCTTTGAGTATAGTTCTGTGTCAATTACGTAGCACATTCAGGGCCAAATGACCATTCAGTGGTGTATAAATTTTACACGAATAAATTATGATATGCTTGTGAATATTAACTAATGGAAATTATAAGTTCGTGTTTGACCACTTTCTTGATATAGAAGAGACATGGATAGTGAAGACAAGAGCTCAGATAAAATATAAAACTAAAATATAATTATGTTTAGTAGTAATTTAAAAGATAAAGTGATTGTACTTATATTCTATTTGGTTATGGAAGAAAATACATAAAAAAATATTAAAAAAAATTTTATTTTATTTTTAATATGTATTGTTATAAAACTTACATATTTAAAAAATATAATTTGATATTTTATTTTATTTTACTTTAATTTATATTAAGTTTTTAAGTTAATAATATTAATAAAATATGATTTAACTTGACGAGTTGATCCGAGATCTAAACTAGTTCAAATTTAAGAAAAAAATAGAGTAAGAATTGACTCAACTTTATTCAATTTAAAATTAAAAATTTTAGGTCAGTCGAGCTGACCTCCAACCCATGGCCTAAACCTTGCCTCGGGCTAATTTCCAAGTCAGGTTTTAAAACTATAATATATATATATATATATATTGACTTGGATCAACCTGTGTTGACTTTTCTAACTAATGACCTAGGTCTTGCCTTGATTGACCCTTGAATCAAGTTTTAAAACTAAGTTAATAACAACTTTTAATCTTACACTAACTTGGATCAACTCAAGTTGACCCTTTTGATTTGTGATTGGAGAGGCCTTACCCCGGTTTGACCTTTAAATAAAATTTTAAAATAATGATAATAATCATTTTTATTTTACATTAACCTGGGTTAACTCAGATTAATCCTCCTAACACGTGACACGGGCCTTATCCCAGGTCAATACTCGAGTCGGATTTTGAGACTATGATAATCACCACTTTTATTTTATATTAACCTAGGTCAACTCGGGTCAATCCTCTTAACATGTGACTCACGCTTTACCCTAGGTTGACACTAAAGTCAGGTTTTTAAAATATGATAAAACTTTTTGTCCTTATATTAACTCGGATCAATAGTCAACTTCACTCATGACTCGGGTTTTGCTTTAGATTAACCCCTGAATCAGGTTTGAAAACTATGATAATAACCTTTTTTATTCTTATATTGACTTGGGTTAACCTAATCTATAACCTGAGTCTCAACTAATTACCCGAGTTTTGTCCTGGATAGACCTCTAAGTTAAATTTTAAATCTATTTTAATAATAATTTTTATTATTACTTATCTTACTTGAATAATTTTGAAATTGATAGTTTTTTACAAAGATATTCTAGGAATAAAAAATAATAAATGTTGTCTCTAGAGACATGTTCTTTTTGTATCTTTTATTTGAAAATAAAAAAAAAATCATTCCAAAATTGTTTAAGATAATTTTTTTTAATGTTTTTATTTTTGTCTCTTCAACAAACACATTTTTTTTATTCCTTTTTATCTCAAAACAGTAACCGGATGCTACCTAAAAGAGATGAGAGATTTATTATGTAAAATTATATTATGGATCCTCTCACAAAACACCATGAACTCACTGTTCATAATTATTATTATTTTATTCTAATTCTTTTTATTTTTAAAATTTAGCCCTTTCTAAACTAAAATGAGGGCCAATTTAAGTAAGATTATCAAGAAAGGATAAAATGAAAATATAAATGATTAAAATGAAAAAGTAGGAGAAAACAATGGTGGTTTCAAAGTTTGCAAAAAAAGTTAATTTTGATTTTTTTACCTTTTCAATGATGTATTTTTTATCTTTATAAATTTATGAAATTCACTTTTGTTAGAAAACTTTTTTTTTATTTTTCATTCCCTATATTAAAAAAAATAAAAAATTCAATAAATTCTAGGTAGAGAGAAAGAAGATTGTGATTGAAAAAAAGATGCCACACCTGAAATATTTGAGTTCAGTCAGAGGCTAAACCAAAATATACTAAGTTTGACATTTCACCAAACTCATGTTTTGTTGAGTTTAATTAATCACTGAACCCAATTAGTTTAAATTTGATAAGTCGTCAAACTCACTATATTATAGACTCTTTCAAGTTTTAAAAAGATACGTTAAAATAATTATCTTGTTAATTGTCCTCCCAAGCCTTTAATATGTAACACACATAAAAGCTTAAGAGGTGTTTTGAGAGGTTATCAATCAATATATTTTTTGTTTTTTTTTTTAGAAGAGGCATCTAAACTTGTGTTGGTTTGAAAGGATTATCTAGGAAAAAGAAAACAAACATCTTAGGCAGACCACCTGATGACGCATAATGAATATTTTTCAGCATTTACCTTTTCTAAGGTTATGATGAGATGTCATTTATCTTTTATTTATTGCTGAAAAAGGAGGGTGACTTGTATATAAAAACCCTATTTCATTTCAAATAGTATTTTTTTTATTTCTGCCAAATTTTTTTATCTTTTTCCTTACTTAAGAGGTTCAAGACATAAGAACAAAATTGTTTTCTCATGAAATGACCTTTCTTGTTTAGTTAAATCAAATTTCCTTCCTTTTCTTTTATTGTAAGCTTATCATTTTAATTTTTCTTCTTTTCTTTAAAGAATTCGAAATGGCCTCTAAAAAAGGGAAGGAAGTAGTATAACTTAAAGGGAATTTTACTTTTATAAACTGGTTGCACTCATTAGAGATCATCAACCATTAGGATTGTCTTATGATCTAGAATCAAAACTTCCCTACCTTTTTCATTTGAAATGAGGGAAGAAAAAAATTCTGAAAGAGGTTCCAAGCCTCAAAAGGAAAGAATACATGCCCAAAACTCTTAATGATAATGTTGAAAACATAATAACTCCAACCCATGTGGATGAGGCCAATATCCAACGTTGAACTACGAGATTATGCAATCTCATTACCAAGACTTGATAACTGTGTTTCAGAGGTCATTAATAAACACAATAGAAGCAAATTTATAATTACAACTCTTATTTGCATGTATGAGTTTGAGTACTCATTTTCTTTTTAAGATTTTGTAACGAAAGTGTTTAGATATTATAATCCGAGTTCAACTTAATTATACCCTAATGAGTGGATCATTATATCGACACTCAACAAGTTCCTTAGAATGCTAGACAAGGAATCTACTATCATGATTTTTAGGCAGTGTTATACCTTGATCAATAGTGTTGAAAGGTGCCTTTCTTCCTTTGTTTTTTCAATTTTGCTAACAGGCCAAAAGAACCTATGAAGGAGACTTTGAAAAGAAATTCATCTTGATCAAAGAGCTAGAGAGGGAAATGGGTAGTGGTGAGCTACCATAGAACAACAAAGCCATAAAACCAGTAGAGTGTCATTTTAGGTTATATTCATTATTAGAAAGCACCCCTATCAAGTATAAATGACAAGGTCTTCCTTAACACCAAGGAACTAAAAGTGTGTGCTGGGCTAGATACATTGTATACCTAGTTCAAGATCAATTGTATGATTGAAAAATTTTATAGTATTAAAGGTAAGCTATTGCTTTGACATATTATTTTAGTTTTAGGTGTATATTCAATTTATATCTTTTTATTTATATAGGGAATTTGTTAGAAGAAGTTGGATTTGTAGCTAATGGATCCTCAACTTCTCTACTCAGCCATATTTTCGCGTTACCTTATAATCAGTGTTTTTTTTATCCACATTTATTTCTCTCTTGAAAATAGCCTCTCTAAAGATAATTGACCTTTGATACATGAGCAAAGGGTTAAAAGAATTTTTCTCATGGACATCAAAGAGTCATCCATATATATCCTTTTTATTGATGAGATTTATAAAAATGTTTTTCTTTTTTGATAAGAAGAGAAATGTGTTTATCCCTCTTGTTAAAAAGATGTATAGTGAAATAATAGGGGGTAATTGTTCACCCTTTTTATGAGGTGTTTGTCCTACCTTTGAGGGGTTGCTATGGAATCAACCCCAACAACAATGATCCCAGAGGCAGCTTGATGTTCATGCCTTTGAATTTTGATGTGGAAGTGATCCCTCCCCCATCAAGAACTTTTGTTCCTATCACTTCAATCTTTATTCTCGTAGAGTTTTCCGGTCAGTAACCTCATCTCACGGGAGTGTAAGGCATCTTCTCCAAATTAAGCTTGGGTTAGCTCCATTTTTGCTTTCTCAACTTGAGTGGAGAGGAGAAAAATACAATGAGGTCTTTTTTTTTCCGTGAAAGTTTCACATTGGGGGTTGGACGTATTATCATAAACACCTTATCATAGACTCTCTCTGATGCGCTAAAACAATTAACTTTTTATACATACATACATACATACATACATACATACATATATATATACACACACACACACATATATATATAAAAGTTATTAAGTGAAGAAAAACCTTTCCGCTCCTTATTCTGCCTTTCCTTCCTTCCACAGAAGCAGGAACACGGGCACTGAAGAGAAAGAGATACGATACCACCAAGTACACCCGCAAAAAGTTGCAATCCTTTACTTATGGCTTCTCATCTCTCTTGTACAATACCAAACCTAATCCCTCTTCCTCCCTCCCCTTTTACTGGCCGAACCAAAACCTCTAACTCTCTCCTCCTTCACCCAATTCACCTTCCCAAACCACTAATTCCTCGCGGTTCGCTCTGTGTCGCCCGGTTCGGTCTCAAACCGGGTTCCTTTCCTGACCCGGATAAAGCGGAGGCTGTAATAAAGGACTTGTTTGGTCGAGCAGAGAGTATTGTTTACACCATAGCCGATGCTGCTGTCTCCAACTCGGACCAGGTTGTTGATAGTAGTACCACACAGAACAGTGATTGGCTTTCTGGTATTACCTACGGCCTCGAGAGTACTTTAAAGGTTTGTTTGGTTCTGTTTTTTTTTGTTTTTTTGTTAAATAAAAGTTATGATTGTTTGTTTTTGTTAATTAATTAAAGTAATTATACAGGTTTTGAAAGATGGGTTATCTGCTTTGCATTTACCTTATGCTTATGGTTTTGCTATCATACTCTTGACTGTTCTTGTTAAGGCTGCTACATTTCCTTTGAGCAAGAAACAGGTTTGTGTTCTGTTTCTTTATTGAAGCAAATTTCTCAAGTATGTCTCTGTTTTGCTGTTCTTAAATTAGTGTAAGATGTGGTTGTGGTGGGCAGGTGGAATCTGCTATGGCCATGCGATCTTTGCAACCCCAAATTAAGGCCATTCAACAACGCTACGCCGGTGATCAGGTATATCTGAAATCTCTTTTCTCCTATAAAAATAGGGTAGTGTGAACTATTTATTAGAGCTCGTGTTCTGTAGTCATGGAGCTTGTTTCGTTTTGTTGACATAGTTCAATTCTTTTGTTTACCTGCAGGAGAGGATTCAACTTGAGACTGCCCGGTTGTATAAGCTAGCTGGGATAAACCCGCTTGCAGGTACTTATGTTTCGCAGTTTGTTGTAGCTTTAACACTCGTTTCTTATAAAGTAATCGAAGCATTCGGAGACACATGTTGATATAGATACATCTTTTCTCGACTTGTCCTGCTACTTCTTGTTGGAAGTTATGCAACTTTCTATGTAAGGAGATTGGGTCATGCAGTGCAATAAGTTTGTTTCAATACTTTCTTTTCTTTTTTTTCTATTATTGAGATTCTAGCATGCACTTGCCTAAATTCTTTCAAGGGATCTGTAAGGTCCATAAAGATGTACTTAAAACCAACTGGAGAAAGAGACCTGCGCAAATTTTCTTGGGTTAGATTAATACCTTTATGTTGCTCTTTCTAGAATTTATATCTTGAATAGAGCTATAGAAGTTGTTCATAAGTTTTTCAGTTTGGAAAGATTGCTGTTTCTCTACTTTGGAGTACGATTTAAGATTTACTTTGCTCTTCCTAATTAAAAGTCTTTTCAATATCTTTTTCCCACTTCGTGCCAGGATGTCTCCCTACACTTGCTACAATTCCAGTATGGATTGGACTCTACAGAGCCCTTTCAAATGTAGCGAACGAGGTAACATTCTTTTCATGTTCTTTTTCTTGCTTCGTCAAAATTGTTACTTGCTTTGGCTTTTAGTTTTTATGGATTTAACTCTGTCTCTTCTCTAAATTAATTTATGTGTCCGATAACTAGGGGCTCCTCACAGAAGGCTTCTTTTGGATACCCTCTCTAGCTGGTCCAACTACAATTGCTTCTCGTCAAAATGGCAGTGGAATCTCTTGGCTTTTCCCTTTTGTAGTGAGTGCTTGATTCAGCTTTCTAGTGTTATCGGTTAGAATGGGTTTCTGCTTGAACTTTGTATACATCATACTCTTCACAAGACCTGGAAGCTTTTTTCTGGAATCATGTTACTTTCTGAGAGATAGAATAAGCTGAACAATCTTTTGTCACAACTTAAGAGGATTTCAATTATTTTTTATGTTATTTTTCTGCTCCTTTCTAGTTTGGATGTTTTTTCTTTTTATTATTAGAATTTGACTTTTTGTCAAGTTAGTAGGTTTTTGTTGCACAAGATTTTTGGTCACTATCCTCCATGTTTGTTGATCTTATTTGTTTATTGCTTGATTTTTTTCTCAGGATGGACAACCACCCCTTGGATGGTCAGATACCGTAGCATATCTTATTTTGCCTGTCGCACTGGTTGTCTCACAATACATCTCTGTCCAAATCATGCAATCATCACAGGTTAGTTTTTCCCAGCTTTAGATTTGCTTATGTCTGCCTAATCTTAATCAGCTTACATGATTGTTATTAACTAATTCAAAACATTTTTTTTTCCTTCTACTGTGCTCTATGAGAGGCTTGCCTAGCAATAAACCAGTGGCTACCCTTTTTGGCCTTTTTAGCAACTGAAAACTCGATAGCATAGAGCATGTTGAGTCAGCCTATACTCCTGCCATCATTAGCTGCATGACTGAATTATTTCTCTTGTCCATTTCTTGTGCGATCCTAAATTCATGCTATGATAGATTTTTAAGTGAAGCATGAAAGAAATTAATAAAAACTCCCACTCAGGAATGTATAATAATGACATGCAGTGGTGCAGTCAATTTTATTGTGTGAGAGGAGACAGGATAATAAGAACTTATCTGGCCAATAAGCTTGTAATGCCGATTGCTTCTTTTTTTTGGATTATTTTGAGGACATTAATACATGTACCAGCCTTATTAGCTAAAGCCTAAGGCTGCTGGGAGAGAATGTCAACCTCATGTGCTGAAGCCTAAGGGCTGCATTATGTGTTTCAAGGAAGCGCTAAAAATTCTGTTTGAATGCTTTCATATTTGGTCACTCTTTCAATTTGGCTTTAAATGACAATGGAAGTTTTAACATGCATTGCTAGTTTCAGAGCGATGATCCAAACGTGAAGAATTCTCAAGCAATAACAAAGTTCCTTCCATTAATGATTGGTTACTTTTCTCTTTCTGTTCCTTCTGGACTAAGCCTTTATTGGTGAGCATCCCTACCATTATGCAAACTTAACATTATCTCAATTAGAGTCTCAGAGATATTATGATCGGAAATTGTTTCCCACCACCATTCTTCCTATATTTTCCTGAAATTCTGTTTAATATTTTGCAGGCTCACAAATAACATATTAAGCACAGCACAACAGGTGTGGCTTCAAAAGTCAGGGGGTGCAAAAAATCCTATGATGATGTCCAGTGATGATATTGTCAAAGAAGACCAGCTGCAGATTCAGAAACCCGTCTGTGAATTAAAATCTGTACAAACTAAGACCAGGCAAGAAGAAAAGTTTACACCAGAAGGGTTGCGTCCTGGTGAAAGGTTTGTAATCACAAACCTTTTCTTTCCTACTTCTTCATCCTGTTTTCTGTATTGTGAACTAAATAAACTGTCATTCAGATTCAAACAATTAAAGGAACAAGAGGCAAGGAAAAGGCAACGAAGAGAAGAAGAGAAGAGGAAAGCTGAAGAGGCTGCAGGTAGAGGAAGTCAAATGGAAAACAATGAACTTGAGAATGAAAGCAGTTCATTTGAGAGAGGAAATGGGACCAGCTCAGTTGGTGCTGTTGTAATTGATGACATGTCTGCAGTGGCCGTTCATGATTCCTCTGCTCTTAAGGTTGCAAATGGTGATTTATCTGGTCAGGACCAGAAGCAAGGTGAGAAAACAAATTATGTTGTGGAAACAAGTGAAGTTTCTGCTCCTGCTGAGGTTTGTGCCAAGGATGAACAACCTGACTATAAAAAAAAGGTAGAATGGTAACTACACCTTTTAATGTATTATTGCTGTCTTCAATTCATCATTAACCTTTTAACTACACGCTGAATTTATGTCCACATCATATTTCACACATGCCTATTCATTTTGCCATGTTCATCATTTTATTGTTTGGAAACATTGGACAGAAAGCTGCAAGCAAAATTCTCCCCCCTTGATGTCCTTGGGTGCTGTTATGAATGTGGTTAGATTAGTACATGGCATTTTCAAAAGAGTAAATTTTAACTTAGTCACTGTAGTGCAAAAAAACTAATTAATTGGTCCTCATGGTGTCAAAACTTATGTATTTGATCTCTATACTTCTAAATCTATTTATAATTTAGTTCCTCTGCCATTTCCATTTCCATTTCCAAATCCTTTTCCAATTCCCTTTTTTTTTTCTTTTTTTTTTTTGTTTTCTTAAAAATAGAGTAAAGAAAAGAGCAGTGAAGATAGGGAGATTTAACTAGGCAAGGACGCATTTTTTGAACAAAAAATATTAAATTGAAGATGGTCAACATTGGTCAAAGGACTAGTTAATCATTTCTGATACTGCAGGGACTGATTCATTAATTTCAATATACTTCAGAGACTAAGTGATGACTTAACTCTTTCTGAAAACTGGGAGTGGTGGTGGGAGTAAATTTCTTGGCTGGCAGGCTTTTTCCATGTTCTGACAAAATTATGTGTATAATTTCGTTTTCCTAGCTAGCTTTCTTCCTTTTTAAACGTACGGAGTAATTATTTTTCCTCATTTGCTCATTGCTTCTGCTTTTCCAAATCTACAATACTCCAGGAAGCAGTCCAAGTAAATGGTAGAGTAGCCACCACGGACGATAAAATCACCGAAGACGCCCATCGAGCCAAAAGGGCGTGATCAAAGAGAGGTTCAGTCATGATGGCATTATCTCAAATTACCGAGATTGGCAGGCATATTCTTTACCTGTTATGATGAATATAGAGAACAGCTTGATACTGTTTCGCTGGAAAACACATCAACCGATAGCCTTCACAGTTCACATGCATGTCGGGAATTCAAATCTATTCCGTACTTCGGAAGGTTTCCTGAGGCATATTGGCTGCGCGGTGTTGGTATTGCGGTTGAACAGCAACATCAGCAAGATTCTTGGGCGGGATGAGTAGCCGTGGCAGTTGTAAGTTAAGAGAGCTCAGTATCAATGATCTGTCTTTTCAGTATTTGAAAGTTCATACTCTTTATATAGGCAACAGAATAGAATTTTTATTAAAAAGAAAAGAAACAACGAATCACATAGCGTGAGTTCCTTTTGCATCCTTTTCTGTAGACTTGTGCAGATGCTATGAATTATCCGACTTTTTATCCCTACAAGTTTCCCTTTTGTTGTATATGATCACTTGCCATGATAGACCTAAAAAAAGTTTCAAATCGTAGCCCATGCAATGTTGACAGTGTACCCTCGTAATGGGAAACCTCGAAGATTGCATGGGCCTTGGTTGACCTGAGTTCAAGATTGGAGAAAAGGCTGGTGCGGCCCAAATAGTGTTCAACAACCCATCATCATTCATGAATGGGCATTTAATCATCTCTGATGTTATGGTTTCATATAAACTTAGCTTGCAGTAGATTTGTAGGTCTGCGACAACATTTTTTTTACTGGAAAAAAAATGCTCAGGTGATATAGGTGTATTTTAAAAAAGTCTTTTAAAAAATAGACTCATAAACTGATGGATATATGCAAAGAAAGAGAAACATGGAAGCCTGGAAAAAAATGGCTAAAAAATTGTATAAAAAATAGATAAAAAATAAAGCCTAATCATTAATAATATTAATGATACGAATATTAAATAATAAAATTAAAAAATTTTTAAAAAAATCTAACAAAACTTATACAAATCTTCTAAACTTGAGCAAAGATTAAGGTTTTAAAGCTCACAACTTAATACATTTTTATGCTTAAGAAATTTAATTTTCAATTTAGAAATTTACTTTTCAATCAATTTAATGCTGATTAGTTAAAGTATATTCAACAAAAAAACAACGAATAAAAAGACATAGAAAAACCAAATTCATTTTCAAAATCTATGAAAAATCATTGAGAAAGTAAATCAATAAAAATAAATTTAAAATTTTATCTCAAATAAAAACAAAAAGCAATAAAAAAAATGAGAACTAAATTCAAAGAATAAAAAAAAACTTAAAAGGGATGAAATAGAAAAATAATTCCAATTATATAAGTTATTTTAAAAAAATCATTTCAAATACTAAAGGATGAAATTAAAAAAAAATATTAATTTAAGGAATTAGCAAAAAAACTCAATAAATAATGATAAATAAAAAGACCAAGATAACGAGGTCATTTTCAAGACAAAAACAAACTTCATAGAAAGCAAGTTAAGAAATAAAATTCGGTCTCTAATTGAATAAATGTTGAGGAATAAAATAAAAAAAATAGTATAAACAAAGGGAAAAACAAAAACCAAACCCAAACAAATCCTCTAAACCTGGTTTAAATTTTTAGAACTCCTAATTCATAAAATTTCATATTTGTGTTTAATCAAGAAGTTGTATTACCAACCAATTTAAAAAACTTGTCAAAACATAAAAAAAATATAGCAATTAAAATAATGACTTTTATCATTAATTTTTATGATGAAAATCCTTTTAGAAATATATTGATGTAAAATGTATAATATTTATTACCAATTGTGTGGCTATTTTTATATATATCATTGCCTAAGGAAGGTTTAAAAAAAATTATGAATTAAATTTAAATAATTGTATTTGAGTAATGCCCCTTTATTTGTAATCAAATAAATATTTTAATGACTCTCATGTTTATATTTCTATTCAATTCAAGTTAGAAGTTTGACAAGATAATTTGAATTGACTTGAATCAATTGAAAATATTGTTATCTTGATAATTAAAAAAAAACAGCATTACTCCAAATACATTAAATTTTTTAAATTCATGATCAGAACTTTATTTATGAATAAATGTACATCAATAATGCTTGCACAATTTTCTTTAAGTGTTTTTTTAGTTTATAAGATTTAGGTATAGAGTTTGCATTATTTTTTTATTATGAAAATTCTTTTAGAAATATATTGATATATTTATTACCAGTTACATGGTTAGTTTTATATATATCATTGTATTTCATTCTAAGAAAGGTGTTAAAAAAATATTTTTTTTGTGTATGAATTTAAATTTAAATAACTTGTTTAACATCTATGAGAAGAGGAGTTTAGCTACATGTGTATGAAAGATGGTGAGTATATATAATTTCCCCATAAAAAAATTAAACACTATTTACGATTTCCAGATTTTTGAGAATTATTTATCCATCAAATATCAAGTTTTCAAAATGTGAGATCATCAAGTGCCCTTTAAACACTTGTTGGCTAAATGATTGTAGAAATTAAGATTGAATGAAGGGAAATAGATTAAACAAAAGAACCAATAAAAACAATGAAACATGATCTTTCATATCACTTTATATTAGCTTTTTTAAGCTTCAAATAAAACTATATGATATTTTATATTCGGGGCTTCCAAATACTGGAATGTTGCTGCATCTCCTGCTTGTAGAGAAGTGTGTATATATATCAAGTCATCAAATATAAATCAATGGAGAAACGAGTGACGAAGTATATCTTATCTTTTTACGATTGTCAAAGAGTATTGATGTTTCTAAAACTATTAAATATAATTATCAAATATTCTTATTTAATTCGAAGAAAACGTTGTCAGCTTATATCAAGTCAAATCTTGATATAAATACTTTAACAAGAATAGCATATATAATGGCACGATGCTCTTGACAGCAAGAAAATGATTTTGATGCAATGACTGGGCAGAACAAAAATCAAAATCAATGACTGCGCATGATGCTCTTGACAGCAAGAAAATGCATTCTAGGGCTTGGTCTAGCGGTGGAAGGGGCTTGTCTCCTTTCACTGCACCTGGATTCGAGCCCTGACATGCACGTCTATCACCCCCGCGGTGCCTTACATGTCTACTGGGTTTGCAGGGTATTCAGTGGGCCGTGGGGATTAGTCGTGGTGCGCGTAAGCTGGCCCGAACACCCCATGTAAATAAAAAAAAAAATCAAAATCAATGAACAAACAAAATAAGTCAGAATAAAAAATACCAAATTATTATTCCAAGTGTTTGTTTTAATTTTTATTGTTGAGGTTGAGGTTAGGTAAAATTCAATTATATATAAAACTCAACCATAAAAATTAATTTTTTTTATTATTTTTAGTTTTTTTTTATGGATTATACACCACACCTCAACCTCCAGCTCTATAACAAATACACATTAAGGACTCCAAGAAGAAAAGGTGGGAATCCAAGTTTTGTGCATATTATTCCAGCATTCAATCACATGCTCAGCTAACATGGAAATAAAAAAAAAAAAAAAAAACTCGAGTTCTTCTTGGCTTCCCTTCCACTCCCACGATATTATATTGCAACAAATAAAAAGTCTGCTTTGAATTAATTACTGAGAAGAGGGAAGAGAAGAGAAATGGAGGAAGGAAGCAGCTTTGAAAATCACGAATGCTTCACATGGCAAGTGCGTACTGCCCTCCGTCAACTAGCCCATGCCCGTTTCCTTCTCTTCTCCTATCACCCTAGGAACCTTCGCACGTTCTCCCATGTGACCTCTGCTCTCTTTTATTCTCCCCCCAACTTGGCCCTCCGATTCCCGGGTCGCCGTCACCTTGTAAGCTTCTGAGAGAGATTTGGTGGGGTTGTGGCCCTCATCATTGGATGGATCTGAAGAGCAAAATGCCCTTTATAAAATTTATAATCAACGAGTTTATTTGACTTTTGCCATGATGTGACTGCCATTTTAAGCTGTTAAATAAAATGTATTAAATTGTTTAATAATGTTGTGATCTGAAATCGAAGTGGCGTGGGGAGAATTTATATCCAATTTTAATGGTCGATGACAGTCGAAAGAATTCTTTCATGCTCGAGAGAGAGAGAGAGAGATAGATTCATGCAGAACTAGCAATACCCCTTCAACCAAGCAATATAATCAAGAGGCTAGGTTAAGGTCCAAGAATAGTTATCTCAAGTACCTTATAAATCAAGCAAATTGGCCTCTCATACTTGTAGATGCCCTAGTAGGGTACCGGTCTTCTGCAATCAGATAGAAACTATCATTTGCGATGGTTAAAACTACTCCTCCCCAAGCAAGAAAAAAATTTATGTAAAAATACAAAAGCAAAGAAGGAACGACGAGAAGAGAAATGCACAATCAATCCCATCTTTTTTCTAAAATTAAATGCATTGTTATTTGATTTCATTTCGATTCTAATGTTATCTAAAATTAGAATTATAATTAACCAGCATCATCTTCAACATTATTATTATCATTATCATTAATTTATCTTACTCTATGAATGCAGTGTTCTTTATGCTTGAAGAGCATAAAGAAGATGGAAAAATAGGCTTTTATGATTGTAATGATTATATCTCGAGCCATCCATTCTACAATCACATCTTTAAAATCAGACCTTAAAATTTATTCACCAACAAAAAATGTATGCTGGTTATAGCAGTATAAGGCTACGTGTATTTACTTGTTATATTTTAGAGTCATGCTCAGATTTCATAGACTTCCCTATTACTTACTATAAGTAAAACATCATTTGAACTATGTTTTCTCTTTCTATATTTTTAATGTCATGATTCTTAACGTCAATAAATAAACTTAATTTTCTTAGTTATTTTTATTTATTAGATTTACTTTAGCTTATCAATATTAAATTAATTAAAAATTAAACTTATAAGATCTCGAATTTAATGGGTTGCGTGTTTGAAGCTTTAACTTAAATTTAGAAAGTTCATCAAAGTTTTTTAGGTTTTTGTTTTTATTTTTATTTTTTAAAATTAATATTTTTTTTAATTTTATCATTCAATATTTATATCATTAATAATTGAGCTTTGTTTTTTTTTTATCTATCTTATATAATTTTTTTTAACCATTCTTTATTTTAGGTTTCCATGTTTTTTTTTTAAGATCGGTCCATATAGCAATTTCTTTTTCTCTAATGGGTTTATATTCTAAGTCATATTTAAAAAAAAAAAAACATGCTTGCATCACCTTAGCATATTTTTTTTCCCAATAAAAAAATGTTTTGACCTATGATGGAGTAATATTAGGAGAAATGTAATCTTTGAACTAGGTTTTTTTACACAATTATCTTCTATAAATTATACAGGGTTAAATTAATCATTTTTGTTTCTTATTGCATGGTAAAAATACTAATTTAACCCTATAATACAAAATTAGATTATCTTTTACTCGAGCTAGTTTTGATATTTTTTTTATTTTTTCAAAATAATGACAAAGTCAAACAAACTTTCTTGCAAGGGTTTTTTGGTCTCTTTACCATGGTTTTTTTTTTTGGTAACATCTAGTTAGTTCAAGGGCATTATTGTATTTTAAAAAATATTAAATAAAAAAAACTTGATGGCAAGCACGCATCAACAAATGAGCGGTTCTGATTTATTTTTTTGCAGCATGTAAGTAGTTATCTAATCATCAAAAATTACCTTTACAAGCAGTGTTTGAATCCTCACAGCACCCTCTCCTCTATAAGTGACCACATGTTCCAAAATTATTGTCGGTTTAGTGACAGTAGTTGTTTCCCCTCTTCTTTTATCTCCCCTATTAGATTTTTATTTCAATCCTTATAAATTCCAGAACAACCCTTTAACTTGTTAATTCTTCAAATTTGATCCTTTTTTATTATAATGTTTTTTATCTTGAATAATTTATAAAATTGAAATGGTTTTTTTATTTCATCCTCTTTTGATTTATTTTATCTTTCAAATTTTGTCCATGTTCTTTTTAATATTATTTGTTTTGTTTAAGGTCATTTTCTAAATCAATTTTATTTTATAATTTTACCCCTTTTTGATTTATTTTTTCCTGTCAAATTTAATCTTTATTATTTTAATTTTTATGTTTTTTTTTTTTGCTTTGACAAGTTTTTTAAATTGATTGCTAATAAAATTTCTTAATTAAACCAATTTTGATCATTTTGGTTTTCAAAATTGTGTCAACTAATAAGAGTTTCTCTCCTTGTTCTTTTTAGGTGAGTTTCTCTCTTCTCTCACTGTATTAAGGATTGGAAAATAAATAAAATGAGTTTTGGAGTCAAAATGAGAATTATCGTGAAGTTCGGGTTAGTCATATATTTCTCCTTGTTTTACATTATAGTCCCAAGTCTATTAATTTGGTATATTATCATAATTTCAAGTTTAATTTAATGTAATTAGAGTGAAAAAAGGTCTAGTTGGAAGGAAAAGAAAGCTTGAAAATAAAAGAAAATCGAGGAGCTTTACAGTGTATATGAATAGGAGTTCACCCTGTAATAAAACCCAAGTCTTTTAGCTTGTTAGTTAATGGTTTTTTTCAGTGAAGTATAAATATTTAATACAAGTGCCGGAGTCGAACCGTTAGAACGACATTCCTTAGTGCTCTCAAAATGTTTTAATATTAAAGAGTTAAGTGAGATTGTGATCATGTAGTTTTCATCCAAGTTTTTCACTGCCCAAACTTCTGTTCTGCGGTCTAATCCATTGGTGATGATGTTCACATGAAATTTAGAGAGAGAGAGAGAGAGATTCTTTAACCGCTTAAACTAACATAAACAAACATCTTGGGAGTCCAACCCATAAAAATGCAGACAGGGCACAAAGTCCCGTTATTTTTCTAACCAGTTGAGCTCTTTTACCCCTCTTTATTCCCTTTATATAGCCATCACATTCCTCGTAGTTTCTCACGAAATTTATGTGCCCATATCATTCTTTCTGAACAAGATGGCAATTCCACTCTCTCTTTCAATGCTCTTGCTTATTCTAGCTCCAAGTTTTATTTCCTGTTCGCCAGTTCAAGATCCTGAATTGGTAGTGGAAGAAGTACACAGGTAAAATATGCCTCTGCCCTTCGAGCATTTAGCATTAGCTAGCAAATGTAATGTTGCCATCTAGGACTTCAATTTGACACATTTCTGTTTTCTATCTGTTTCAGGAGCATCAATGCCTCTCGGAGAAACTTGGCCTCCCTTTCTTGTGGAACCGGCAACCCCATAGACGACTGCTGGCGGTGTGACCCCAACTGGGAGAAGAATCGGCAAAGATTAGCCAATTGTGCAATTGGGTTCGGGAAGAATGCTATCGGTGGCAGGGATGGTAAGATATACGTAGTGACAGACTCCGGTCATGATGACCCAGTGAATCCCAAGCCAGGCACTCTTAGGCATGCTGTTATACAAGATGAGCCTCTATGGATCACTTTCGCTCGTGACATGGTGATCAGTCTCAAGGAAGAATTGATCATGAACTCTTTCAAGACAATCGACGGAAGAGGAGCTAATGTGCACATTGCCGGAGGTCCATGCATTACTATACAATATGTGACCAACATTATCATTCATGGTATAAATATTCATGATTGCAAGCGAGGAGGGAATGCTTATGTGAGGGATTCTCCTAGCCATTACGGGTGGAGAACTATATCGGACGGGGACGGGGTGTCGATATTCGGAGGTAGCCAGGTGTGGGTGGATCATTGCTCTTTATCCAAGTGCAATGATGGGTTGATTGATGCAATTCATGGCTCCACAGCCATAACAATCTCCAACAGTTACTTCACTCGTCATAACAAGGTCATGCTCTTGGGCCACAGTGATAGCTATAAACAAGACAAGAATATGCAAGTCACCATTGCCTTCAACCACTTCGGAGAAGGGCTTGTGCAGAGAATGCCAAGGTAAACAAATAAAATCTAAATTTAGAAGATTAAAGTGAATAGTAGCAATAGCTAGATCGATACTTTGCCAAGGTTTCTGGTTCTGATCTTGTTTTATTATTATTATTATTATTATTTGCAGATGTAGACATGGATATTTTCACGTGGTAAACAATGACTATACACACTGGAAAATGTATGCAATTGGTGGCAGTGCTGCCCCTACAATTAATAGCCAAGGCAATAGATTTCTTGCTCCCAATGACAGATTTAAAAAAGAGGTAATTTTTATTTGATATCCCCTTCATGGCACATTGACAGGTACAAGTACAATTAATAACATAGCAAAGTGTCAAATTACTGTTACTTTTTTTTTCAGGTAACTAAACATGAGGCTGCATCACAAAGCCAATGGAAGCGTTGGAATTGGAGGTCCCAAGGGGATCTGATGTTAAATGGAGCGTTCTTCACACCATCTGGTGCTGGAGCTTCTTCTAGTTACGCCAGGGCATCCAGCTTAAGTGCAAGACCATCTTCCCTGGTGAGCTCCATCACAGCAGGAGCAGGTGCACTTGTTTGCAAGAAGGGGTCACGTTGCTGATTAGTGGCTTTGCACAGAAGCCCGTAGAGTGTGTATGTAATTAAGGACAAATAAAGGTCAAGCAAGTTGAAGGAGGAAAAGAAAAACTAATAAGGTCAATTGCAACTATTGCAAGGAATTTGCTAGCTGGCTAGGATTCGTATCCATCTCCCTGTACATTACACCAATTTGTCTGTGTTTTTTTTTTATGGAAACAAACACAGAGCTGCCTGTTTCCACAAGACCCACCATTATGTGAATCAAAATGTGAAACTCGATGGTGCAAAAGGAAACCAGAGCTTCCTCTTCTACTCACACCAAACTGTTGGTATAGAATAGAAAGTGGAAGAAAATGTATGTCCTCGGAGCCCATTTAATGGGACCATATTTTTTCGTGGAAATGAAACTGAACACAACAACATGTTTGTCTGTTTGGAAAAAGTTGCAAAAGCATCTAGGCTTAGATCTTGTCTCTGAAGGTGTAGTAATTCTCTTTATCCAACCATCCACCCAGTGAAACAACAACTGATTCTAACACTAAAGCTGACAGAGTCCAGTTGCCATAAATGATACCACCAAACCAAAGCTGCATTACCCTATCCAAAAATGGAAACTAAAGGGCCGGCAGAGACGGAAATGTACACAGTACTCCGTTGTCTGTGTATCGTGTCTTGTTTAATTATTTCGCTGCCTGGGGCTCATCAGGGCGTAGCTTGTCTCTCCATGAATGATCGAATCTTGTATCCAGTTATAGCAAGCATGATTTTCAACTCGTATTTTCTAGCAGTAACATTGATTTCTAACCAAAGGTCGAAGTATATTAATTTCTATTCACCCCAAGGCAGGGAATGAGCCAAATAGGGATCCACTGAGCTCATTCGAACATGTGCATGAATGATCATACAAATGACGTGTTGACGACGGATTTTTTAAACTTATCTGTATAGATGAAAAGCATAAAAAATGAAGGTCAGTTCCTTTATCGCAGCGGAATGAAGATACAAAGAGAATCTAAAAGACAAATCTCCCTGTTTTCTTTAGCCTGCTCAATATCCTCTGGGATAGACGAGAAGCGACGGCTTCCACAACTCCAATCCTATATCGGCTCCAACCTCAGAAAAAGACAAATGGGACATGAGCCGAACAGCTTAAAATTACTAGTGATGCTCATTCAAGTGATAAAAGGAGCAATATTTTTGGTCTTAAGCTCGTCACATGCGAATCTCTAGTTTTATGAAAAAACACGACTAGACATCCACACTGATTCTCTAATACCATCTATTTACCCTGTTTAGTTACCTGAAAAATGCAGATGCTTCTTGCAGCCCTGAATAACGGGGTGCGTGCATTCCTCAGCAGCTACCTTGTACATAATCCATTAGCTTGTTAACAACTAATTTTTCCAGTTCCATCACATTAAGACATTCAGTCGGAATCATTTGAAACAAAGAACAAGGAAAACGAGCTGAAACAAAGGATCCTGCAATGAATATGCAGTATACAAGTAGAGGCAGCTAAGAAGGGGGGGTATAAAGTAGGATGCAGCAATCAAAAAAAAAAACAAGCGACAAAATCAACCAGTTTGAACACAAGAAAAGCCTAACTAAAATCCAATGATAGATACAAAATCTGTAACCCAAACAAACTCTGATGAATTGAGTGTCTCCATGCGGCTCAATACACCACATCAGGCCATCAAAACAATATGGCCTTGGTTGATGGCTAAGCAGTGTGATGTAACAGAACTTCAAAGATCAGAAATCAGAAGGGGAAATGACATCATCAATTTTTAGAATCATTTTGACAACTTGTGTTGCAAGCAAAATCTGCTGCTGCTTTCCGATAAGAGTCTCAAATACATTCTGCTCTCGCATGTCATTTGTCCCAGCATCATTGCAATCTATTCCACAGTAAGGATTGTTCTCCTGCATGATCAATTTTAAAACGAAAATGAAAATCACAACCATGATGGTGATGGACTGTGCAAATACACAAAGTGGAGCTATATATGCGTGAGGCACTGAAGGTGGCCATATCATATTTACCTTAATTTGTTGAGATTTCACAGCAGATAATGTCTCAATGGGTTGGAGACCGCTATTTTCTGCAAGCGACATAGGGACGGAATCTAAAGCATCTGCAAATGCCCTGATAGCATACTGCAGATGAAGAAAATAAAAGCCATAGGTATCAATCAAGCAAAAAAGAAAAGAAAAGAAACAAAATCCATCAGTAAATGCCCTGATACCTGCTCAACTCCTGGATATCTATCAGCTGCAGCCTCCACAGAAATTGAGCAGGAAATCTCAGATGAGCCACCACCATATACAATAGAATTGTTGCGAATGAGATTCCTTGCCACACACAGTGCATCATGGATGCTACGCTTTGTCTCCTCGATCATCATTTTATTACCTAGCAATCACAAAGCACCAGAAACTTGCATGAGATCAACTAAATAACCTCAAGATCCCCAATCTTTTTCTAAACAGGTCCCTATTAAACAGCAATAGGTTTCCATATCAAACAGAGCAAACTGATGCCTTGCTTTCTTGAGTTGACCGTAAAAATAGCAAAGCAACTCCACTATGATGGCAATGGAATGCATCGACACAGCTTGACAAACTAGGAAAACCAGAAAATAGATGTTCAACATAAAGCATTGAAGAGCTTTGACAGAATTGACATGAAGGCTTTATTTATGAAGAGCTCTTTTCAACTGGTTCTTTTCTCTGCTAGAATAGGTTGATACTTAGATGTAAGTGAGCTAGTAGGACAATCTCTTTGAGAGCAGGCACACATCTAAGCAAAGCAGTCAGAGCAGTCTTAAATAAACTGATTCATCTAAGCAAAGCAGGACAATCTCTTTAAACAAGTGAATTGTAGATTGAGATCATCTCCAGTGTGCTTTTCATACATGCATACATGATCCCATATGAAAGCAGGCACACAATGCAGGAGTTGACTCTGCGAGCATCAAACACATCAATGAAATAAGGGAGTTCAAACTTCATAATAGCAAATAAGTTGATTCCAACACAAATACTCATCATGCCTCATGTACATAACGCTTACATGCTTATTCTACAATGCAATAGACACCCCTTTTCCAAAAAAAAAAAAAAAAAAANAAAAAAAAAAAAGAGGATAAACTAAAGGCACCAAGGTTGCTACCCATTTACTGGGAATGAAAACATGAATGCAAAAGACTTGGTGGGAAGTATTAAAAACACATTGTTAATCGCCACCATATAAAAAGATAAACCAAATCAATTGCAATCAAGATTTTAAATGGATAATCTAAATTGTACCTCCAAGAATAAATATGGTCACTGCCCTTGAATTTGCACAGTGTTCAACGTACAGCATTCTATCTTTTGTTGTGCCAAAAGCCTTTTCTTGAACCAAACCAGCCTTCATAAATAAAACAGTAAGAGAAAAGGAAGAAAGAATAACACATCAGTGTTGCCTGTACTGCATGAGAGAAAGTAAAATGAAGTAAATGCATGAATCAATAGAGTTCAGTCACTGAAATGCAAGAATCTTTAAAATTGGTTAGCAAGCCTTTAAAGAGAGTCATTCTAAAACATGACCAAACTAAAATAATTATACTTTAGTCTTCTTCTTAAGGATAGAACCTGGTTTGAGAACACAAAAAGACATGTTTTTCCATAACGGAAAAGGGTATATAAATAAGAAAAATTTACCTTTCCTAGTTTTTCTGGTGTCAACTCCTCGAACCTTGGCACTATTCTTCCACCTAAAATAACAATACCCCATCATTTCATTAATAATCACTTAAATCATGACAGCAGATTTTATAAATGCTCAAGTGCTCCACCCAAATATATGACCATGTATACATGAACATCTAGAGAGAGAAGCTTAATTGACACAAACCTGTGGCTATTGCTATCAGCTCTAACTCCACACCACCAACCCACCGGACTGCAGGCAAGTTCCTGTGCATTAATAAATGATTTGCCTCATCATCAAACCCCCATTGACAGATAACCAAGGTTGCACCTACACCCTGAGAATCAAATTTAAACAACATCAAAAAAAAATATGAGCAACACAAACAGACAGTAATATAACTCTACTAGCAATTTAAAAGCAACCCACCAAAAAACATAAAAACCTATCAAAAACCTCAAACAACCTTAATACCATCCAGATGGAAATAGAAGAACAGTCATAAAATGGCAAAACCAGAGAAAGAAAGGGAGTGTTTTAACACAACAAATATAGGGGAGATGGGTAAGGGCAGAAATTTAATGTCTGGTAAGAGAGATGAGCTTGTACAATTGTTCAGTGACACATTTTTTAAAGATGACACAAAGCACAACCCACCTTGCATTTCTGAACCATGTTATCAAAGTACTG
This sequence comes from Populus ilicifolia, assembly GCA_015708895.1. Taxonomy (NCBI): domain Eukaryota; kingdom Viridiplantae; phylum Streptophyta; class Magnoliopsida; order Malpighiales; family Salicaceae; genus Populus; species Populus ilicifolia. The sequence continues at coordinate 60,505 of SRLM01000520.1, forward strand.
CTGCTCTTGCTTACGCAAAGTTTGAAACTTTTCAACTGTATCAATGTCCACTTTATGTTTAGTCTTTGGCTTAGGTGGTTCAAAGGGGCAGGTCAAGATAGCAATTTTTGCATCTTCAATTTGCTTTGGCATCTGCGGATGACTCATTTCCTTGTCAACAACTATCCCATAAATCAGTTCAGTATCTTCCAACTTGCCTCCTACTTTCCCCTCAACCTTTATCAAATCTAGATTAACATCTTTCCTCTCTAAATCTGCAACGGCAAGGACTGCTTTAACAGAAATCTCTGCTAAACTGCGCTTGCACCGATTCACACTGCAAAACAAAGAGAGGTGTAGCAGTTACAGTAAATAGCATGCGACAAACAGTCGAGGTATCCAACTATTACGAGTCTTCCTGTCATGCTCAAATTTTGAAGTCAAACACCTCCGATTGAAAATGGGAATTTCCAGGATGAAAAATCAGGTTGCAACACACAGTTCAACCACTCCAAACTCCAGCTAATGCATAGCTGTACACTCATCTTTCCATTCCCTACCAAAGACCTTGAAGATTCAAAGTTGAACCACACTAGACTCAGCTATGACAGCGGCCCATACATGTGCATGGGAGCAGAAAACATAAAAACAGCTTAGAAGATTTAAGGAAATGGGAAACATAAATAGATATGAGCAACTATCAAGATTCATGTAAGGCAATTACCGTTTATACAAAATAAGGAATATTTATGAATCATATGAACAGTCATGGCACTAAATTCTACACGATAAGAAACAGCTACCCTGGGCTTATGTTGACACGTGCTAAAACCTCTCGTCCTATGACTTTGGTTTACTATATTCTCAGTTTCCATACAGTCCATAACAGATGCTCTAGGCATTTAGAGCTGTGACTAAAAAACAACAGCCAAATGTTCAACAGAGCAGAAGCAAACTTACATCTTGGAAGATAAAGTAGTCATGCAAGTTTGAACCAAGGGCTCAATATTATTAACTCCAAAGTCAAACTTCTGTGCAATCTTCTCCAAATGCTCAACAGCAATTCTAGAAGCTGTCTCGTAACCCTCAGCAACGCGAATGGGATGAATCCCACGCTCCAAAAGCTTCTGAGCCTGCTCTAAAAGTGCACCAGCCAAAACAACGACACCAGTAGTCCCATCCCCTATTTCATAATCCTGACTCCGCGAAAGCTCAACCAACAGTTTTGCAATCTGATTGTCCACATCCATTTGCTCCAATATCGTAGCACCATCGTTTGCTTTTCAAAACATTTCAAAGATCCATATCCATAAGTAGTAGATCAAAAACCCTAAAACCATAATCAAACTAGATTTGAACTTTAAAAACCCTATATCAGTAGCGAAATACATTAAAGAGAGTGAAAAGTACTTACTGATGGTGACATCGCCGTCGGGGCTCTGGAGCATTTTGTCCATGCCTTTGGGACCGAGGGAGGTTCGAAGGATGCGAGAGACCGCCATACCAGAAGCAATGTTGGCCTTTTGAGCATCGAGCCCTCTCAGTCGAACCTTCTGGTCTTGTTCTTTTATGATTACGAAGGGTCTCCCGAATTCATCGAACGCTAACGCCATCGCTCAATTCCAGACTAATTTTAGAAGGAAGGATTCAGTGAAATGAGAAACTACTAATACTAGTAGTAGCTTAGTGGGGGAAGAACCGCTCTCTCAGAGTTTTCAAAGCAAAGCCCTAACTTGATGATACGCTATTTTACTTTCACTCCACTTTTAAGGCCTGGGCTCCATTTATTTCTCTAATGTGTCCGGGCCTTTATTCTATGGGCCCAATTAATTTCTTATACAGCATAAATTATTCCATTATTCAAAACGAGGCAGATTTAAAATAAAATAAAAAATTCAACTGCCTTTCAAAATTATTTAAAAAAAAAATCTTTTTATTTAAATTTAATATTTTTTTATTTTCAAATTATTTTAATATACCATGTTAAAAAAAAATTAAAAAATTATTTTAATATAAAAATAACTTTGAAAACCTTTGAGGTATTTTAATGTTGAAGTTGCATGGGCCAGGCCCGTGAAATAAATGTTCGTGGAACCTCTAGGCTGGGCTAAAAGAGCATTTCATAACCTATATCCATATGGAATCTTAAATGAATCGTTATTACAAAGCCCATTGTTAAAAGCTCAGAGAGGAACAGCCTACACACACCTAAGCACAAAGCGCAGCAATGTGGCAATGCCTCCTTCCCAGTTTTTGCACAGAAAAAAGCTCAACTCTCCCGGTAACACCTTCTCCACCCACACCAAAACAAAACAGCAGACGGGACATCAAAAAATCAACAGTTCCAACAAACGCATCATATTTGTTGGCATTGCTGAGGCTATCGTCTGATATAAATTCCCACTCGAACATCACTAAGCTATGATAATAAATACTTCACTGGAAAAGTAAGATGACTAGCAGTAACAAAACATTCAAACAAATGGCCCCAGCACTTTGAGCAACAGGAAATCTTCAAAATTCTCAAGGTAAGAACCCGCAAACACCGAGTCTACAAGAAACCAACCAGGACAAAAGGAATGAAAGTTGAGCTATCGTATCTGCTACAGACCAAGCACTATTGGCTGATGGGGGAGGGAGGGGGGGGGCTGGTATTAGATTTTCTTGAGAAAAAGCGTAGCATCATCTTAAGAACATAAAGATGAACTTATCCTCGATCTCCCATAAAGAGCTTAAAACAGAAAAGCAAAGTGAGAATGGATGCCAATCTTGCTAATTAAATATCCCTTTCTCCCCTCCCCACATCAAGCAATCAATTATACTGCCCAATCCAAAATGATATCAGATTTACCACCACAGCTGTGCGTATATAAAGAACTGAAAATTGCATGCTATCATGAACAAAAGAAATTAAAAGATAAATGCAGGTACAAGATAAAACCAACAACAGTATACTTGATACAGCTGTAGCAACTTTCCATGTCATGATTCAGTAACACTTAGACCTTCAAGATCTGTGCCTGTCCTTGTATCCAGATACAAGAAGATTGAAGACCGAAAATCTAATAAACATCTTAAACTCCATATCCTAATGAACAAACTGGAAAACAATGGTTTTATACAGCAGGTCCATCAGAACAACAAAAAACAAGGAACTGATGGCATAAAACCAATTCCAAAAAAAAAAACAAGAAAAAAAAACTAGATTTTACATTGTTACAGTGGAAACAGCTACCCATCATTATGCAGCACTAGCTCATCTCTGACCCTTCTTACACCAAGATAGGATGACGAATTGCAAGGCATCAAATTTGTACAAAGAAGAGCCTCATCATCAGTACAAGGCTTTTTTACAAGCTCACATAAGAGCTATATTCAGATAAACAACTGAGGAGACTAAGCTATGGACCTAATACATGTATTTGTTTACAGAAGGGAGTCTGGTGATTTACAAAAAAAAAATAAACACGATGCTCACATCCTGAAACTTATCACAGACATCCCATACATTCTACAGCTCCACAAAATACATCTCTTTCTATACATAGTCTCACAGGAGCATTATTTGCAGATTCCTAAATGATGCTCGAGGAAAGAAAGAAAAAGCAAAAATATGAAGGCTTCTTTTGCAAACTTTGCAGTCGAAAACCATTATGGAAGGAACCAATGAAGCTGCTCAATCTAACACATCTTCCCCCAGACATCAAAAATTGATCAATCATGAAAACAAAGAGTTGCCCAGTCCACTCCCTGGATGGATGATAAAGGGAGAACCCCTATGTCAAAAGGCATATTAAAAGAAAATAATTTGTCAAAGACACCACTGTAGAATCTACCCCTATCACCCAATATATTAGAATTAGCATTGCATACTCAGGACAAATCAATCAAATTCAACTGTAACCTTGTCCAATTTTTCACCAAGCAGTCCATTGCAGACTTCTATGACAGACAAAAACAAAATTATTTATGTGCTATTGTAGTTTATAGATTAAACCATCCAAAACTGCCAATTTGCTACAGTTGTAAGTTGAATTGTTCAGAACTACAAACAAAGGTAAGATATGAAAAGAAATCAAGTCCATTAAAAAAGGGATAAATGAACCTCTCAAAACTACTAGAACAGGCATGTGGGGATCAGGATTACAAATGCTTTATTGATAGACATGTTTCATATGCAGAACTACTATCCTAGGGAGTGGTTTTAATGTTTCAGCATGTGGTCACAGTTTGAAACAATAAAAATAAGGACCAGAAATGATGATAGGTTTGGTGGGGTGCAAGATAACAATGCAATGCAATGGAATAAAGAAAGTGTGGTAGAAGAAAATAGCTATTATTTCTTTGCACCATTACATTACAGTTCAACCCAAAATGTCATTGTGTAAACTTCAAAGAGAAATAAGAAAAGATAAAAGTGTATAAAGAAGGAAGAAGAGATGGCAAAATGAATCAATGCAATCTAGCCTTTCATAAAAGGGTTGTAAAAATACAAATTTTATATCAAAACTCGAGAACAACAAAACAAGTTTACAACCCTAAGTACACACCAGAAACTGTTAAGCTCAAAATTTAGGTCTAGAAAATGACCTTCGTCATAGCAATGCATTACAATCTATAGTTGAACCTTAAATACCAAGACGAAGTTTGTCATTTACTTCCCCAGAATGTGTTGGGCAAATAAAAATAAGAGGTGGAAACACCATTACTGTTACTACTGACTTAATTAAACCTAAATGAGAACACCATCATCCACTAACAGGCTTACAACTATTGATGATCTATCTTCCACAGCTAGAACAACACTTAAAGAAATTCATTCACATGACCTGTATTAATTCCAAAGTTGTTGAACTTGAAAAGACAGGATATAATAAGCTTGAAAAGTACAGATTGAACATCAACCTCTTTCCTTCTTCAAAGACTGTAGAAGGTTTCCAGACAAAGAATTAAGTGGTAATGGGAGGACCATGCAGATGGGCTGTTTCTTAAGGCAGGTAAAGTAGCAGCATGCAGAGAATGACATCAAAGGCAAGATGTCTTCCCAAGACCATGCTAGTAGCCATCAATGATGACACTAAACCAAATACTACTAGAAAAAGAATTGAAGCAATGGCATGGAATGGAAACAGCAAGCAACTGTGAAATACACAACATATAATCTAGCTACTTGAAAAACAGAAAGAGAAAACACCATACCAAATTCAGGGCCAGAGGCATAAAAATTAAGAGGTGTAGAAAAGACTTCTGACTATTTGAATAGAAAATTCCCCGGGAAAAAAACATGAAGTGAAAAATGGTGTTGAGTTATGGCACTCCAAACTCTGCACTATTATATGCATCTGACAAAGCACAAAGCTTTCACACAAGCACTGAAAAAAATATAAAATGATAGACATTATGTTAGTCATCATCTAAAACAATCCCACGGAGAAGAAAGTTTCATGCATATCAGGACCACAAGCACTCAAACAGAATTCAGGAAAAATATAAATCTAATGGGATGCTCAGCTGTGGGATATTTTAGTCCAACCCCACAAGGAATATCCACATCAGCCATCCTACAAACAGTTACTGCTAAAGTTTTAAAGCACATAAATATTAAGTTTTAGGTTTTCAGCTAATAAAGTTCAGATAGTGCAGTAAGGAAGCAAGAGAGTAGCTACTCTCCCCTCCCAATCCAAACGAGTAGAACTTACTTCCTCTCCTGAGAAGACACCCTCTGCACTGTCCTAGAAGGATGAACAGCATGGTCTTGTCACTCTGACGGCGGGCGCCTCCTTTTGCCATAGTCTACATCCCTTGATCGAGACCTGTAATCTTCTTCTGGAGCAGCACGGGACCTGCTCCGAGCTCTTGAAGAAGAGTGCCCTCTATCCCGATCATCCTCATAACCCGAGTCACGCTCTCTTTGACGATGTCCACGGTAAGTATCTTTCTCTTCCCTGTACTTGTGCTCCCTTTCAGATCTGTCCCAGTCCTGTTCCCTCTCATCACGGTGCCGCCTGTCAGAATTACCTGACCAGTCGCGCTCAGAAACCCGTTCTTTTTCTCTAGAGGCGCCACTTGACCGAGCTCCTTTTTCATGATTCCCCTCTCCATATCCATATTCAGAAGCACCCTCGTCACCATCATAGCTTGACTCCCTTGTCCTTCGACCAGGCTCTTCTCCCCATCCTCCCATGCTTGTGTCAGGCCACTTTCCTGGATTCGGCCCTTCCATTCCAGAGGAGGCCATCATTCCCATCCCATTAGGTGTCATTCCTCTGGCAAAGAAAGCCGGGTTGACATGAGGAGCCACCCCAGCAAGTCCCATCGAATTAACAGCAGGAAATGAAGGAAGCATGCCAGGAAAACCAGGGCCAGCAAAACCCCCATAACCACCCCCTCGCCCCATATATAATGGATCAAATCCAGCACCCATCATGCCCTGGTGATGCATCATTCCACCAGCAGGTCCACCAAATGCAGGACCTGCCATTCCTTGTCCATACCCTCCACCATTAGCACCGCTTCCAACTCCAGCAACATTCCCAGCCATATTCTTGGGACCCATGCCACCTCTTCCCCTCATTGGTCCACCCCCAGGTCCCCGGTTGAGTACTCCCTGCCCACCCCTTCCCCACCCACCTCTTCCATAGTTCCTTCCTCCATCTCCACTTTGATAATTCGCATTACCACCTCTTCCCATACCATCATTCATAGACCCCCTTCCCTGAGACTGGGGCTGGGGCTGACCCTGGGTTTTGCTCATGTAAGAAGCCCCCATCTGCTTGAGTGTTTGTGCAGAAGCAAAGGCCACAACACAAGGTCGTCCATTGAAAACATGCTCATTCATTCCCTCTTTGCATGCAGCTGCAGCAGCAGCTTCATAGAAGTCAACTTGGCAATAGCCTTTAGACTTACCACTAGCCCTCTCATCAAAGAATTTAATCTCTTTGACCCTCCCATATTGAGATGCAACACTCTCAAGCTCTGCGTCAGTGGTCCACCAATGTAATTCTCCCACATAAAGAGTGGTTGGACCATTCTCTATAGGTGGCCGGACCTGATTTTCATTAACCACCGGGCGATTAGCATCTGCATTCATATTCATTTGATTAACTTGCATCTGTGGAACACCTCGAGGACCAGAACTGCCAGTATTTGGCAAAGTTTCAGGCTCTTTAGCAATTTTTCTACTCATATCAGAAGGATCAACCCCTGTACTGGGAGGCACTGATGCTGGTTTTTGAAATCCCATGTTCCTGACATGAACATCATGACCCATCTCCATAAACCTCCCTTTCTGAGCATCAGAAGATCCATCACCATAACCAATGGACCCTACATTGTTTGCTTCGACGCCAATCGCTGCCTGCTTCTGCTCTGGAAAAGGAGCCCCAGCATTAGAATATTTCCCTTCAACTGCAACCCCAGCCCCAGAGATGGTAAGCACCTGTGAACCCCCGGTTTCAACTCTTGATTCGTGAGCATTTCGAGTCTGGAATCCTCCATTCCCTGCTGTAGCAGGTGGGGCTGGCGCTTCAGAGCCATGCATCTGCAAGAAATTCTCCCCAACATTGACATCATTATATAGATCATCATACTCGTCATCTTCTCCCAACTCTTCCTCTACAAGTGCAGGTATGGCACCGCTTCCCTGATATTGCATCTTCTCCTCTTCCTCGTAATCCATTTGCTCACCAACCTTTGGATTCAACAAACATATACTTTTTTTAAACAAACCCTATATCTCCACCTATATAAAATCAACAAAATAACAACACCACCTATATTAGATCTTCATGGAAAAGGTAAAAAAGAGAAGCAAAGTACTGCAGAGCACAGAAGTAGCAAACTAGCTAGTACCCATGTTGTTAAATAACCAATAACACATAAATCTTTGTATTTAAACATTCGAATCCTGAAAAAATGACAAAATCAGATACCCATTATCACAAAACCTAAAAATCCAATAAAACAAAAACCCATTTCCAAAATTCAAGAGATGATGAGAAAATCAAACACAAAGCTGATGAAAAGAAAGATAAACTGTCAGTTAGCACACCTAATCTCAGCAACAAAAGAGGTCCTAGGAAAAAACGCAGATAATAACAAATGATTAGATTGCAACAAGGCAAAACAATACCCATAATAACAAATGATTAGATTGCAACAAGGCAAAACAATAACCAATGGAAATATTGAAGTTTCGCTTCTCTTACTCAGGTTTTTGTGCTTCGTCTTGGAGTAAACAAACACGCAGGCTTTCTCTATTCTCGGCTCCGGCACGAGCTCTGTCCCGCAGCCACGGTTTTAAGTGTGTTTTTTGTCTTTTTTTATCTTGCAAGTTGTTCGTCTTAACCCAAAAAAAATAAGGTGATTATAATAATTTATTAGCTTCTTCTTTTGTAAATGCTGATCGTATTTTTCAATTAATTTAACTTTAATCGTTTTTATTGTTATTTACCTTTTTCTTTTCTTCTTAAAAGGAAATATTCTAGAGGTTAGTGAATGGTTTGTGACTAATTACAATATACATACATACATAATACAGTGAAAATAAAACTCTTATCGCCCGGCTCAATGTGCCGTTTTGGATTGGGTAAGTTATTTCAAATTGATTTGTTAAACTCATAAAAGTATAATTTTAAGATTTTAAAAAATGAAAAATTTAATTTAATTTGTTAGAAGAAAACAATTAAAAGGCAAAATACGGTTTAAAATGATACTTAACCTATTTGGTATTGTATTTTAAATGAGAATTTGATAAAATTTAATTTTTTTTGTTTAAAATTATTTTTTATATTTTTAAATTGTTTTAAAGTGTTAATATCAAAAGTAATTTTTAAAAATATAAAATATATTATTTTAATATATTTTTAAACAAAAAACACTTAAAAAATTATTATCAGATTCCCAAACATTCTTTTAATTAAATAAAAGTTAAGTTTTATTAAATATTATTTAATTATTTTTTTAAATTTAATTGGAATTAATAAATAGTTTTTATTTATAAAAAATAAAAACTTTTTTTATTGTTTTTGTTTTCCTCGATAAACTTGGTAGATGGCAAAGTTGATGGGACATCCAACAGTGAATATTGAATAGAGGCATGTCATATTTCTAAAACATTATTGATGAAATTTAAACTCAAAACCTCTTAAACTTGACGAGTATTTTATAGTCACTTAAATACTTTTTAAGAAGAATGGCTGCTTGTACGGTGATATGTTCATTAAATGTTGGTAGAATCGCTCTCCCCGAGAAAGAGACCATGGAAGCGGCTTGCAAGAATTGAGCACTTGTGAGTTTACTTCACAACATGAAAATATCAATTTATTAAAATAAAAAATTAACAGCAAAAAACTTCCATGTTGGGTTAAGTTGATGGAGTTTTAAAAACCTCGACATGATGGTAATATCTATTTTTTATTGTTTTATTTACTACTGTTTATAATATTCAGGGGCTCAAATGATCATGGGGGGAGTGGATGGGCAATTCAGAACAGAAGAAAGGGTGATAATTATCGTCAACGACATCTTACTATACTAGAAATTACCTCAAGATTACCAGACCAAGCAACGCGGCTGCTGCATCTACATCATGAAAAGACATCTCCCACCAGAAAATCAATTAGCCAAATACAAAAGGGCGTGCAAGAAACTGAAAACACAGCACACATCTCTATCAGGTCCCGAATTCGCAAGAGCATGAAGAAGTCGTAGTTTATACAATGAGTATTTATTATATAACAGATAATGTCGTTACACGAATTCTGAAACACAGAGAGGATAAGTGCAAATTCAGGTCAACATTTCCCTGATTCAGACTAGTACTTCCATTTATGCAGTTCATGCAAACGAATGAATACATTTTGGTCACAGGCAAATGGAAAAAGGGAAAGAAAAAAAATCTTTATCGTATTCTAAGGAGCCGCAGACTAAAAATCCGGCTCAAAATGATGTTTAGCTACAGGATATTTGCTATATGGTCATCAAGCACCAGGGGGGGCACCTACGAATAACACAATTAATTGCATCCTATTGAGACATCTAAAGAGGAGGCTGCAGCTAACCAATGAAAGAATCGATACAAGGAATCATCTTCTTTTCTAACAATTAAGAATGGGCGTCCATATTTTACACCACCCCCAGCAATCCGTGAATATACATGAAGACCAAGTAAATTTGGGGGCCGAGGGAAGTGAACCATGGCAAGTGATAGAGATGGAAATGATGAGGCACTCCATGGAACAATGCCATGGAAGTGCTTGGTAAACAATCTGCCCAACTGGGTTTTTGCATCAATACATTCCCTTGAAAACAGGATTTGTGCGGCAAATGCTTGCTCCGTATTCCTCATATTCTGCTTTTGTATGGCAGGCCTGTGCACAAAGTAGGCACGGTTATAGTCTACATTCCAAATTTAATCTGACATGAATGTTTAACTCAGGAAATGGTGTCATTAAATAGACACCACAGCTAAAAAAAACAAATAACAAAAAATAAGAAGCAAAAACCTATTTCAACCCCCATCCCAGAAAATAAAGTCAGCCAAACAGCCCCCATTCCTCAAGCTAAGCAGAATTAATTTCTCGAAACTACTTAATTACACCACACAAATTTCATTTTGTAGTAAAAGTGAGTGCCAAATTTGAGATGCTCGTAAAATAATTAGGTTGTTGCTATGCCTCTGGTTTCAGAAAACAACCTTTGATCAAACCTTCTGATCTCCCTAAAAAAAGTTGTGGTGGTAATCACAGTGATCAAAATGATGTTTTGATAATGACAATAATAAGAAAAACAACAAAAGGTCCATCTAAAGCAGCACTAGCTTGAGAAGGAATGAGTCCATAAGCCAATGAGCTAAATGCATGGCTGATCAACATTCAACAAAAAATAGGAAGCAGTCACCAAGAAAACAATCAACATTAGATTTATTGTTTTACTTCAACTCACACTAATTCCAAGAATTCACAGATGAATATGAAAAGGTTGCACTTAAATCTTAGTAGGGTCTGAACTTTGATAGAGAAGAGCTTGCTTAAGTGTTCATGAACTTGTTACAGGAACAAGTGATAAACTTATCTTTAATTTGCAGAAAGTTAAGAAGCGCCAGATCAATTTGAAGACATATAAAAGGATTGCTTGGTAGTGGAAAATGTTACTATTTTCTTAATTAAAAAAAAAAACATATGATCAATATCTATCACATCTATCCATGTAAAGCATCAAAATGATTGTTTTAATATTCGCTTTCAAATTGTTTTGCTGCTACCGTAGGTATAATCTGTTTTAAGCAAACGAAAAATAGTTTGTTTTGCATGTGTTGACCAGTTTATACATGATTATTGTGTTATTCTCTCAATTTCTTAACGAGAGCTATTGTGTTAGGATTTTTATTTTTTTTGTAACAATAAAATTTAATGTTTTTTCCTTAGAAAAATGAAAGCAAGGATCAAACATGCCATGAACTTTCAAATGCGGAAAGTCATTGCTCAAAATTTGTTAAATTTCTAGGCCCACAGGCCGCCTCAAGGAAACATAGTTAATCCAAAGGAGAACGCAGTTTAAGTGCATCATATTGTAAGGGAATGGAGAATATTGTAAGCTTTCATATATATTAGAAAATGGACCGGACAAATAATTCTTACAGCAAAAAACTCAGGCGTTGATGCTAACACTGAACCGCCAAACCAGACTGCAAATCTCTGGATAGGATGGCTGACTACATTCACTTCCACTGGTTGTGACTGGAGACCCAAAACAACAAACATGTTCAAGATTTTTGCGCTAGTTACAACAGGAATGAAAAAAGAAGAAATATTATACGTTTGAAAATATCTTTTTATTGTGAGTTTAAATAATAAAATGCTTACTTTTACTCCCCCGCCAAGTCTAGCTTCAGATGCAAGAACACGTGCATCCACAATCTTCTTCAAATCCCGTTGCAATCTTCTACCAAAGTCTTTGAACATGGTTGATCCTCCAGATAACACTATATTCTAAATTCAAAATAAAAACCAATCTGTGATAATAAGCACAAAAGAAAGATATTGAGCAAATACAAGATTGTGCTTAAGTGCAACTTTGTATTCACTCGAGCAATTGCAATTATCAATTACATCTCTATGAGAAGAAATAGCTCATGCCAAAGTTTGAAAATTGCCAATTCACAATCTCATTTAAATTTTCTTTTTATTCCTAACTATTGGGGCAAAATATTTTGTATTGTTTCATCAGAACGAATTTTGTACAAGGTCCAAAATTTGAACTATTTTTTCCCTGGATTATGGATACTTCACCTTATACAAAGCCCTCCTTGTGTCAATTGGTGCAGACTGAATACACTTATCTATCACAGCTGGTAAAGGAGTGGTGAAGTCACTGCTATAAATCTCAGGATTAAAGAACACCTGGTGAACACGTTAAAAAAATCAGAAAACAAAGTACTGTGGAAAACAGTATATAAGATAGCACGCAAAAGCAACATATTAGAATGAATTAATTATGCTCACCAAATGATCGGCATATACTAAAAAGTAACTCTTTCATTCATATATTTTTATTCATGAAAATAAGAAACCATCTCCAGTTACCCAAGACGATATTGAGTTCAATCCTCCGAAAAGGATGCAATTAAGTTTCAATTTGAACGCTGACATGTATTCAACAAGATTGTGGCTAGAGCAAATCTCAGAGTTCCAGCGTGTAAAGATTTTCAGAATCATATTAATTAGGATATCTAGATACTACAGGGAAAATGATTTCAATAAAGTAGGAATAGACATAAATAGTGATTGCAAGGGTAACCAACAGTATTACTCCATAGCATGCATGCAAGATTACTCTCCCGTGCTGTACAGGCAGGAAATACATATTTCAATTGTGAGGAAATTCTTACAGAAAGCTTAAAGAATACATAGTTCCCAAAGATTTTGGCTTCATAAGCAAATCCAATGGAATTTCTCTGAGGAAGTACTTACATCAGTGATGTTTATATAAATCAAGCCTGTTTCTTGTCTACATTTGGTGAAAACCATGGTTTGTCATACAAGAAAATAAGTTAAGTTGCTTGCACAGAAAATACCATGCTCAAAAAGCGAGAACTAACCTCAGGACCAAGAAATCGTTCATATCCAATGTCACAGGAATATGGTGCTCCTGTTTTTGGTTTAATACCTCTCCATTGCTTGATATACTTTGCTGGTTCCTTGTCATGCTTGTTGAACTCCTGAATCATTTTGAGAGCCGGAATATTACCATGTTATTCTAGATCCAAACACATGTGATGTGGCAGAACAGCATAATTCCAATGAAACCTTTATGCTCTATCTGAAAGTATGAAGACAATACAGATCAATATATCCAATTCAAGATTCTAATAAAAGCAAAAATGACCTTCACAATATCGGAACAAGTATAGCAATGCATTTCCTTAGCTTTCCGAGCTACTTCAAATGAATCTTCTGGGGGTACATTCTCTCCTCTTTCCTACACCACAGAATACAAAAAGGAAACCTCGGTCAATACCATTGCTATACAATCCCCAAATCCATACCTGCATCTTTTAATTGATGAATTTGTTTTTTATTCAGACTCAAATGGCAAGTACAAATATATGAACATTACTTTAGCAAGAAATTGATGACTTTATGATTGAGCATCTATGGGGATTAGAAAACAAGAGAGGAGCTTGAATCCACATTGTCTGTTGCTCTCACTTACAGCAAAACCTAAATGGTTTTTTCTATTTAAAACAAAGTAACAGGTTATAAAAAGCTCCAGTGTTGCAATGGTACAAAGAAACATAAATAACCAAAAGGTCCCAAAAGTTATAAATAGGGAAACCCCTGGTTGCCTCTAAAGACCAACTCCGTACTGAGTTGATAGAACTTTTGCAAACAATAAGGACTGGGTAGACAAGCAAAATTAGTACAACACACAGCAACAGGTTAAAAGCTAAATCACAATATATTGATGGTGGATCCACAATGTATGGTGACAAATTCAAGTTAAGAGGTTGAATAAGAGGAGTGCAGATGAAGCAATTGAATTCAACAATCAAGTCATAGGAAAACATCTCTTAAGCATGGACCATAATCTTGCCTCAGATGCTAGTGCAAGACAAAAGCATTAGGTGTCACATCTTGAAACTGCAGAATTATGGTCTGTACCTCTCCATTAAATGTTTCAAATGATCATGCTAATAGAACTAGAAAGAATGTTCTAAGTCAGGAAGACAATTTCTAATTTCCATTTGTTATTTCAAAACTGAGAGGAAGTTCTACAAAATCTATTTCATGACCATAAGAATTTTTCATCTAAAACAGATCAGATTTTGAGGGGAAAAATATCCAGGCATGATAAGAACATTTTAGCAAAAGGTGTAAGCTCTCAATTAAAATCCAGACACGATTTTCTCAAAAAAAAAAAAAAAGCATTCCATAAAAAAGGAAAAAAAACAAATATATAACTTTTCTCCTCCCTGCCCACCCATGCTCATATATTTTCCTTACTTTTCTCTTCTTTCACGTCTAAAAATAAACCAAACATGACAAAAAAAAAAAAAAAAGCTATCAGTGAGGAAGTATATCTAGAGGGCCCAATACCAAATCCGATTGCTAGAAGTCAAAACCAACTTACCCGCATGAGCTGCTGGATAAATAGGGTAACATCTTTGCCAGCAATAGGGATTGACTTAATGCTGCTCCCAATAACATAACCATCTGCGACAGGTACAACATAAGTAGCTCCATCTCCAGCATCCACAACAACCCCTGTCATCTCACACTAACAAGAACTGTAGGTCAATCTCAAAGGAAAAGGATCATAATCATGCAACTTAGGAGCAAGATTAATATAAAAACTTCAATTGCAGTTAAATATCAAAAAGGAGAGCAAAAGAAACATATTAGTATTAAATTCTTCTTTTTTTCCTCAAAAAAATCAGAATCGTCTCTCTCAAAGAACACATCGTGCCACCAATTCAAAGCACTTAACCTTCAGCAACATAAATTAGAACACCAACTAGTTTATGTTCATATTTACATTTACGTTTATGTTTATGTTTATGTTTTCAAATTTAGCAGCAAGAAATCATTAATTTCAAGACAGGTATACATGTCAATGGCTTTTCTTGACTTGAATGTTTTTGTTTAATGATTAATTCAAGAACACGCACACATTTATCATAGGTTGCTGCATATGTCAAATAAGTCATCCCACAAAAATCAATGACAGGGAAAATACAAACAAGTAAACTTATTCACATTCAATTAGGTAGCTTGAACATTCCACTAAAACTACTAAAATACACATTACAATGAACTCACGAGCAACCTATGACATGTTTCACCATTTTATCATTTCAAGCCCTACTTTAAAGTCCCAAATCAAAATGCAAAACCAAACCCTAAATTCAATAAAATAAAAACAAGTACCAAAACTCAAAACCCAATATTTTCATTCTAGGGAGCCTCTAATGAAATTTGCATGATTAAAATGACCAAGAAATTCTACAAAACAAACCTTGGATGTTGTGTAACCAGCTGCAAGAGCAAGCACGGAATTGACGGCAATATAAAGCCCAGGAACATTAAAGGTCTCGAACATAATCTCACCGGTATACTCACGACTTTCCGGTGCAGTAAGTGGGCTTTCAGTCAATAGAAAGTAATGATCCTCTGGATCGCAACGCGAATAATTAAAAATACACTGCTGCCAGTACCTTTCCATGGCATCCCAATTATCAACTTGACCATGTTTGATTGGATAGCTAAGACTATAAGTATTACTGGATCTCGATTTGGCAAGCGCCTCGTCTCCTATAAAGAAATCTAGATCCGCCATAACCCCTGCACTATGCTGCGCTAGCCAATTTGCTTTCGAAGAAGAAGTTCGCGATTGATTTAAAAATGATTCGTTTACTGCTACTACTGATGGTAAAATAAAACACGGCTCTACATTTCCCGCAAATCCCATCTTAGTATACCTGCAAAACAGCAATAAAACACACAATTAATCAAAAAAATATTAATCGAAACATTTTATCAAACACCATGCGCGCATCAAAGAGAGAGACAGTACCCAGAGCCGCTGTCAATGACGACGGCAGGACGAGAGGTGGCGTCCATGAGAGATAGAGAATGAATAGTGGTGAAGGTAGAGAGGGATCAGCAAGCGGGATTCAAAAGAGGGTTTAAGAGAGAAGCGCGAAAAAAAGGAAGAAGACGGTGACTTGAATCCCAAGTGAAAGCAGCCACTCAATGGTAATTTGGTGAATAAAAAGGTTGTCTCCATTTCAACAACAAGAAGGTAATGAACTCAACGAGGTAAGATGATTTCTCCTCATCAATTTCTTCATCCTCTTATTAATTATTATTGTCGAGAGATGGTCTTGTGTCTCTCGTCTCTTTTCTTGCTGTCTTGGATGCTTTTCTTGGCAATCCAATCCAGCCTTTTCATTCGCCAACACTACAACAGCAAGCACTTTCTCTCTCCCTCTCTCTCTCTCTTGCTGTGGGTTTTTTTGTTTTCAAGGAAAGTTAGATTCTGAGCATTAAAGTCCCTGTATTTTTACACTAATCCATTTTACTCCTTTACGTTTCAATTTGTAGCCATGTTAGTCCCCATGTCCCAGATCAACAGCATCTGTTCTTAGGTTGACTTGCAGCATTTTTCTATTGAATTTTACTAATGATAAACTTTAAACTTAACGAGAATCAAAATTAAAATCGATTTTAGAAGGAGAGTTGTGTTCATAGGTCTAAATTACTAAGATTAGTACTTAATTTAATAATCTTGGTGAAGAAATTAAACATCTCTATCATTATCCTAGTTTAATTAATGTTGCTACAATTGAGATGTTATGTACTTAATTGCTTATTCTGGAACTACAGGGGTGTTTTTGTTAAAAAAATCCTTAAACCGGGTTTGACAATGTTCGTACGATTTACGTTACTATGGTTTAGGACCGTGGACATCTTAGCCTTCGATCACTTATCGGTTATTTCATTTGTGGGAACTTTGTGGGACCTTGGGAATGCTAAGGCTCTAAACGAGAGTGGCGGCACCGTCTTGTGGGGTGAATGTGACGTGACGTCTATGGTGGAAAGTTTCAACATGTACGGTAAAAGGACGAGTTCAAGAAATATATAAGTACAAACCTGCCCCTAAACTGTTAAATAAATTTCAATTGCATCCTTGATCTTTGAGAAAGAGGAAACCACATCAAATCGCGCACGATGAGAATGCGAAATAAAAAATAGGGGGTGATTGTTCTTACACCTGGCCACGCTTCTCAAGAATTTTAAATTATTTTTTTTCTTTAAATTAGTTTTTATCCTCAATAATCCCCTTTGAATTAGTAGATTAATGATTAAGATAACTTCCTTATTTGATTTGCACATATAATATGCTATCATTCTTTTTTTCTTTTCCCGGGGGTCAGCTTGTAAAATAAAAATATTTGAATTTGGTTCAATGCATTAAATAACCGAATCTAATTTGATTTTTTTAATTTATATAAAAAATTATTTAAGTGAACTTGGTTTATTGAAATACATATACATTTCTAATAAAGTATTGACAAATAACAAAATTCACCTTTTGTAATTTTTTGAGAATATTTTATAAATTTTAAATTCAAAAATCCATTTTGAAAATTAAAATTAAATGTCAAGAGAAAAGCTAAAGGGTTTGTTACAATTATTGTTTATATAATGTGCATTATGGCATCAATTATTTACACCACCTTGGTTTTTAAATATTTTAGCCGATGAAATTTTTTTATCTTGTTTTACGTTCTTTTAAAATGAAAATTTTATATTTTAATGTAAAATTTTATTTTTATTATATTTCAGTATTTAAATCTAAAAGAAGAGAATGAAACTATTTAAAAAAAAAAGAAAGAAAGAAAAAGGAAGATTGTGAGTTGACAACCTTTTGATAATTAAAATAGCTGATCTCGATAATAGCGAGTTTTATTTACTAATAAAAGTTTTATTGAGATGTTTTTGATTGTTTATCTTGTTATGAAAATAGACAGAGGCTTAATATATTTTAGGTTTTTCTAGAAAGTCTTAGAAAGCTTTAAAAAAAGTGAATTATAGCTTTATTGTAAATTCTAAAACTTTAAATTTCAATACTAAATGCTTGAAAAATCAACACCATGTATAATGTCAAACAATATAAATTTAAAGGATCAGGATAGAGAGCAAAGCACACCAATTTTTATAATAGTTTGGACAATCACTTACTTTATTTCTTGAACTTTGTATGGATATTTATTATCAACTCATTGTCTTCTTAGTGGATGAGACATTATTGATTATGTTATAACTCAATTTTAGGTTATTTCCTGAAATTTTACCCCTTTTTTTGTATATTTAGAATCTTCTTCAAATGTAAGGATTTAATTATACTTTAAATTAATCAGATTAATTTTATTAAGAATTTAACTGGTGAAAAACTGAGTTTGAGAGCCTATTTTGGGCTTAATTGAGAATATTAAAATTTCATAATACCAAACTTAATTTTTACAAAGTCAATTAATTTAAATCAAGGGTAAAAATGAAAAAAAAAGTTTAGGGCCAATTATGAGTTAATTTGAAGAAATTCAAAACCAATAATCATTTTGAAAAAAGCACTGAACCTTAGGGATCTGATTGATTGAAATCATGGATGAAGTTAAAAAAAAATATTTAATGGTCAATTAAGGGTCAATTTACATAATCTGAAACCAAAGACTACAATGAAAAAGGTATTGAAATTCGAGGTTGAGGTTAAAGTTTTCAAGGATAAAATTGCATAAAACTGAAGATTTAAGATCAATTATGGATGGAATTAAAAGAAATTAAAAAAAGAGACCAAATTGAACTTTTTCCAAATCCGCTACGGTAAAACTCTAAAAGTTAAAACGACTTTATTTTATTTAAGTGAAATAATGTGTTTTGACCTGACAAAATAAAAAAGACAGACCAAACAACTTGTCATCTGGTATATTGTTCATCTTATTCTTCCTCTTTATCTACAAAAACTGCTCATAAAGTTACTCTTACTAATGTATACATATTGTTACATAGGAGGTCATAGAGTTGTGCAATAGCAAAGAGACACGATGAAAGTTTCAATAATAGATAGGTGTTTAACACTTTAATTATTTTGTTTATTAAGTTTTTAAAAAGTTAATTAATTGATAATGTAGAATTTTAATTCATGTAAATATATTAAAGAGAAAGAACTTGCTTCCCAATAATAAGACTAATGCTCAGTAATGAGCAGAGGAACCAGCTTCCTGGTAATATGACTAATGATCTATAATGAGTGAAGAAATTAAATTCTAGGTAATGAGATAAATGCTCAATAATGAATAGATAAACTAGCTTCCTATTAATGAGATTAGTGCTCGATAATGAGCAAAGGAATTGACTTCTTGGTAATATGATAAATACTTGGTGATGAGCAAAGAAAATAAGCTTTCTAGTGATAAGAGTACTGCCTAGGAAATGGGCAAAGAGACTCAATTGTCTGATGATAGATTATCTCCCAGATATAAATGATGAAAATAAATACTCAGATGGGTAAATGAATTCCTAAGAAAGGACTGATACCTGAAAGTTAAAAGTGACTTTAACTCATATTGTTTGATCCAGATTAAATTGGTTTGTAAAATAAGTTATTAATATGGACACAATATAGTTGAAATGAAAGTAAAATTATAAGGTTGTTTCTTTTGTTTAATTTTATTTATTAAATGACTCCATCATATTTTATATTGAATTAATTTTAGGTACTTTGTATCATTAAGTAGATGAATAGACAAATATAAGATTTCTTTTTTGTTAATTTAATGATTATGTAATAATGTATTTCTTTTCTAATATTTATTTGGCATGTAAGGAATGAGAATTCCTTTTTTTCTACTAAACTATTTAAATCAAGATATGACAATAAACTTTTATGAATTGTAACTCTTTGTTGTAATAGAATTATAAATATATACAAATGACTCGTGATGCTTAATGATAACCTATATATTTATTTATATATTTATGTGATAAATAAACTATAATGATGGAAATATTGGAGTACTGAGTTAAAAAATCTAATTTATTTTATATGAGAATATTCAAGATGATTAGACGAAGTTTAAGTTGCATTTGATGAATGTTGATTTGATAATAAACTTTAGTCGATAGCCTAGAATCTTTTGGTACAAGGGAGATTTTGCTGAGTTTTCAATAAATTTTATTCATAATTGTAAATGTATAAAAAAAACCACCTAAGAAACGGATTAATCATAAGAAAATTATATTTAAATGGTATGTAAAATGGGATTGTTATACTCTTAAACATCCCTAAAAATAAAAATAAATAAAACTAATATAGAAAAAAAGTTTAATATTAATTTAGGTTAACAGTTTATGTTAATGATCCAAGTTATGAGATTAGGATCATCATACCGAAAAAACTAGAAAAAATAATTTTGAATCAACCGAATATTAAAGAATAAAATTAAAAAAAAATTATTTTTTTAAAGGATCCAAAGCAAAAAAAAATGCAGTTAAAAGACAAAAAAAAAGTTTTACATGGAAATGAAATGAAACACAATATAATGCTAAATGATGGATTGAAAAATAAATTCAATTTAGAAAAAAATAATAAGGATCAAATTTAATATAATGAACAAGTAATAGAACTTCAAATTTTATAGATTGGTATGACTCTTGATGATAAGAAAAGGAGAAAAAAAAGGGGAACTAGTCAGAGCCTAATCGTCATGCCACCATCGACATGCATTGCATTATCAGAAAAAACATGGCATGACACTTTTAGCGTTGTTAAGGAAGTCGATGTTTGGCCATTGAAAGACACCTCATGCACCACTTGAAAACCATGAAAGCCTCTTATCTACAAACTCATGTATTGTACGCATCAACTTATTTCTTTCTTGTTTTCTTGGTTCTCATAGTTGTTTTAGTTTTAATTTTGGTATTTTAACACCTTATTCTTTTAAATTAGCTATATTTTATTTTATTTTATTTTTAAAAAAAATTATCAAAGCAAATTTTCCTTGATACTGTAAGATCCCCTGTCAAGGCAATCAAAACAAATTATCAAACTAAATCTAAAGTAAAGTTAATGTAAAAAGATAAAATTTTAAAAAAATATAATGACCAAAATTTAAAAAAGGTGCGTGAACTTCTCATTGACTGTGCAAATCAATCCCTGATTTTGGAGGAAAAAGGGATGGACATTTCTCTAAGCTTTAAATTTAGTCCATGGAGCTCTAATTATTGTTAATCAATTAAATTGAATTTTGTTTTGCAAGATTGAGAATTAATCAAGCAACATAACATTTTATCGACACCTCAAGATCCCTGTATATATGTATAGAAAAAAATTTATCTAAACTAATCACAAATCAAAGCAATTTTAAAGGACTACATTAGAAGAAGAAAAAGTCAAGGTACCAAAGTGTAAGAAATTCCAAGGTCTAAAAACAAGACTATTTAAAAGATGGAAGGTTATTATTTTTTTTTCATAATTGATAATTAGTGGAGTTGTTGGTTTTGTTTTGTTTTTATACAAGTATAAGCAATAATGAGCCCTGGGCATTTTAATAATTATCAAGAGATCATTATCCCTTGAACTCAAAGCCTATTGAAATATTGAAGTAAACTTTCAAATACTAACGATCTACTTGAAAATCGATGACTAAATAATTAATTATAAACAAATTACACTAATAAACAATGTAGGACCTTACTCAAGTTTATAATTTAAATTTTTATCCATAATTGAGAACAATGCATTTATGATGATTTAATCACTAAAATAGAATCTATTTTTTAATGAAAATAAAATGTAAACTCACTTAGAGATTTCAATATTTTTTAAATCTTTATGTGTAATTTAGAACAATTAATTATATTGTTAACATCTCCTTGTGAAAAAGAGAAAAACAAAGAATATGTCTTCACTTGAATGTGATGCTCTGAGTTTGTGATCATAATTTATATATATATATATACACACATACACATATATATATTGCAAACATCAATCTAAATATATTCAAACTAAAAAAATTCAAAATACTATGTGATTTTTTCTAAAAAAAAATTATGGATATATCTAAATTTAATTAAAAGTAAGAAAATTTCACTAAATTTTTATAAAGAATGGAGTATAAAAGCAACCATAGATATCTACCTCTCATCATTATTGAAATAATATTGGAAATGCCCTACTTTTATCTATTCTCTTTCCTTATCATGACTTTCAAGAACCAAACAAGATATAATTATATATATAAATAAAGAAATCTTTTAAGATATTTTATCTCCCATTTATATTTTCACATTGATCTAAATTTGATAGAAAGAAAATCTATCCATTTATCTATATAAATGTGTAGCTTTTCTTATATATATATATATATTAACGAAATTATAAAATCCAGTGGGCCATAATAGATTTTGAGATGGTTACACAATGAATTAACTAAATATTCATATAATTGTATTACTTTTTCATAGCAAATAAATGTGATAGCATGATGTAGGAATGATGTTAAAATAATTATAATTAGGTGGATTTAGACACTCAGTATGAATGTTTTGGGTCAAATATATAAAAAAAAGTTTGGATAGAAATTTAAAAAACTCAAATAACTATTTATTAGAATAGTAATTTAACTATATTTTCATCAGCTTAAAAAATATTTAAACTTGGCATTGAAGGCAAGATAGTTTTTTTCACTATGACACAATTAATTTTTACAAATTATAGGATTATATTGATCATTTATCTTTTTTTTGCATAATAAAAATACAAATTTAACCATGGAATCAAAAAAATATAATGCCTATTACCCAGTGATGTTTTAGTTTTTTCAAAAATGTGTAATTATTTTTAATATATTTAAAGACAAAATCAACTTAACTCTCTCACAATGTTTTTGTTTTTTTGTCATGTTACATTGGTTTTATTGTAAATTTAAGGTTCTATAGTTTTTTTTTAATTGACATATATTAAATATAAAAAAATTGCTAAGTATATGGATGACCTTGATGTCATTTAAGCGATGCATATTAGACTGTTCGATAGTCAAATATAGCCTTCTAAAACATTGTTTGAAAGGTCTTTGTGTTCTCAACTCGATGGGTCAACACATATTCAAGGATTCATGATGATTTGACAATAATAACCATTTTTTCCCTTTATTTTCTCTCATCCTATCTAGTTTTTTGTGTAGCCCTTTAAAAATTCAAGAAAAGCATTTTAATTTGTTAATTCTTTAGATTTGGTCCATTTTTTATTATGATTTTTTTTTCAATATATAATAATTTATAAAATTGTTATGCCTTTTAATTTTATCCCTTTTGATTTTTTTCATCTTTCAGATTTAATCATTATTATTTTATTGGTATTTTTTGTTTGAAATTATTTTTTAAATTAATTTTATTTTATGATTTCACCATTATTTGGTTTTTCTTCCTTTTAAATTTAATCTTTATTTTTTTATTTTGATTTTTAACTTTGACAGGTTTTTAAAATTGATTCGTAATAAAATTATTCATTGAACCTGGATTCAGGGTTTCACATATTATGAATTTTTAAGATTTGATAAAATTTAAGACATTTGCATGGTTTTTTCCTCCTTTGTCTAAGCTATTTTTCCCTGTATCATCCTTTAATATTTATTCATTTCAAGATTGAGTTTCTTTTTTTAGTTTGCTTTTTGTGAATTTTTTTGTCTTGAAAATAAATTTGTTATCTTGAATCTTTTTATTTATTATTTTTTTGTTGGTTTTTTAGCTAATTCTTTAGATTTATATTTCTCTCTCTCCATAACTTCCTTCAGTATTTGAAATGATAATTTTTTAAATAATTTGTAAGCCAAAATTCTTTTTTTTCCTATTTCATCCTTTGTATATATATTTTTAATTTAATTTTTATTCTTTTAATTGCTTTTATTTTATTTGAGATAAACTTTTAATATTATTTTCACGTATTCCTTTATTTAGTTTCTCTAGGATCTTCTATTGATTTTAAAAATGACCCTTTTTTTATTGTAATATGGCTCTTTACTGGATTTACTTTGGCTAATTAATATTAAATTGATTAGGAATTTAGCTTATTGATTCATTTTGGATTTATAATTTAATGAGTTGTAGGTTTGAAACCTTTGTCCAAATTTAGAAGGTTTGCTCGAGTTTTTTAAGATTTTTTTCTATTTTTTTTATTTTTATCATTCAACATTTTATATCATTAATGATTTTTTTTTTATCTTCCTTCTATATGATTTTTTTAGTCATGCATTTTTTGTTGTTTCCTATTTTTTCCTATTTGTTCATATATCAGTATTTTTTTCTCGGTCACTTCTATAACCCAAATTATATTTTAAAAAATAAAAATAAAACACCTTGTATCATAAAATTACAAATGTGTTTTAATTTCAACCTTTTGTTTTTTCTCCTTAATTTTAAGTTGATCACCCTCTTTTTTAACTTTTGCTTTATTATTTTTATTAGGTTTGATTTTCACAGGGTTAGTTTTAGATTCATTATTCAAGTTGTTAGTTTCAAAGGTTAACAATGGTTGATTTTATTTTATTTTTGTTGTTTTTAAAGTTATTTGTTTTAATTTTATAATTCAACATTTGATGTATTGAAAAATGATCTTCATATCTTTTTCCCTCTTTCCTTTCATGTGGTCCCTTTTTTCCTGATTTTTTTCATGAGATTATCCAAATCTTATATCTATTGTCATGAAGTTTGATAATTAACCCAGTTTAATTTTTTTTATTTTTTTTAAATTTTACCCTTTAATATTATTTTTTATACCCTAGATGAGCTCATGTTGTTTTTTACCTTTCTTTGTTATCATTTTTTCATTTTATTTATTGTTTTTATATTTACAAATGTGTTTTTTATACCCTAGTGAAATGTTAGGGTCCATTTTGGTGGTCAAAATCTCTGAGGATTTTTTTTAAGTTCAAACTTGGGTTTTTTTATATAATTTAATCTTTTAATATTGGGTTTATTATGTATTGGATTTCATAATTTATATCAATTTATTTTTTATGAAGTTATTAAGTTTCATGATTCGAGTTGCATGTCTTATAATTAGCCATATTGACTCGGGTTCAGCAAGTTCACTCAAATTATTTTTTATATATTTTTTAAATTTAAGGTGATAAAAGGGTCAAGAGTCAAATATTAAAATTAAAACATTGAGGATCAAATATGAAATTTTATAAAATAAAAAAAAGTTGATTTTTTTTCTTAGCCAAACATGAAATTCAATGTAAAGAAGAGAGCGAAGAAGAAAAGAAAAGGGTGGTTGACAACAAACTATTATGGAAATTTTAAGTGCTACCCTACATAAAAAAGGATGTTGTGGAGTTTAAAGCATCGTAAAAGAAGCTAGCATTCTTTTACTGAATGGTGGCTCATGTTGCTCAAAGAACTTGGAGTGCCCTTAAATATTGGCATGTTAATAACGGAAAAAAACTAAATAATCCCCAGCCTAATTTTATAATAATAGAAAAACGTATAAGGAGTTAAAAAACGTATAAGGCAAGGGTAAAATAATAATTTTATTATACAAAGTGACACGATAAAAAGATTGATGTCTTCTTCCAAGTGCAGGAGTGTCGAAGTAATAAATAACCCAGCAAGACTGGGGTCGAACCACAGGGAGATTATTGTACAAATTATAAATAACAACAATACAACAACAACAATAATAACAATAACAATAATAATAGTAACAACAACAGCAGCAATAATAGTAACAACAACAACAACAACAACAACAACAATAATAATAATAATAATAATAGTAAAGAAAGAGAAAAAGAAGAAGATGATGATGAGAACTTGGAGATAAAATATTAATGTAAGGATTAAACAGTGATAATATCAAATGTCAAGGTTAGAAGTTCCACTAATAGTATGTCAAACAAGTATAGTATAAACTCTTATTTTTCAATTGGAAACCACACATAAAGGAGGTTCCAATCAGATTATAGATTGTTAACATGATTACATTAGTCATCTTATTCAATTAATGCTAATACTTGTAAATTTCGTCAAGCATTCATGATTATAACTTATGTTAACAACAAATCAAGTTCCTTTCATAGCTCAGGTGTCGGTTATACCATACAGTATGAGCTATGAAAGTGCCAAGCATTTGTTGTACCAATTGTTATACAATATAAATCAAGATTAATCATTTAACAAGTAAAGTATTAAAAAGTGAACAGGATAACAAATATAAAACATGTTAGTATCAAACATTAAAGTCCATGTTAAGTTTACATTATACTTATTCTTACACCATTAGTGTAACCTTTTCACCTTGACATAATTAACTTAGCTAGACATAATGAAAGAAAGAAAAATAGATAAACAAAATAAGAACATAAAAGTTAACTAAGTAAAGGGAAGGAAATGAAAGACATAAACATAATATTAATGGAAGCAAAGCATAAACATTACAAAAAAATACAAAGAGAGAAAGGAAGAGCATGATCTTGATCTGGGCACCAAGATGCCTAAATGCATGGCAAATGCCTCCTTTTATAGGCCAGAATTGAGAACTATTGATTTGATGACTAATTGATGAGTAGATGGTCAACCTTTGACTTGATGACAATCCTTATCTTCTTTTGTCCTCCCAAAACATCATTGATGACGTCAAAATTAAAGCCATTTGAAACATGAAAGTTCTAGGAAATTGTCTCAACTTTCTTGTGTAAAAAATTCAGCTCATTTCGACTTCTAGAACTCCAGATATGGCCAAAATACTGAACAGTGCTCGGGCTGGAGGACAAATTCGGACTTCTTTGTTGTTGCAACAATTTGGACTTGAAAATAGCCTTTTTAGATCTTGGGCTCCATATGAGAGTTGTAAGCCTATGTCTTACCTTTCCATCCATATAAAGTAGACCTAAATCTGAGATTTATAGCTCCAGATATGACCCAATTACATAATAGTGTTCCGGTTTGGATTGCACCGACATCTTTTTTTTAAGTTTGATCATCTCTTTGCTTTTGCAATTGAAATTCTTAAAGTCATCAATCAATCCTTTTATTTATGTGATACACCTGCATTTAAAATGGACATTTACCACAAATTAAAGGTATCTTATATTATTAGATAGATTATTATAAAACGTACTTTAGTTAAGGAGTTATTAATACTTTAAGTGCAAAATGATGATATAAAACTATAATAAAAATGCACTTTTGAGTACTAATCACAAAGCACAATAAATTATAAATGCATATACAATAAAAGTTTGTTTTCTTTTAGCTTTGGATGTAAACTTATGTAACCTGCTCTCGCTGCAAGACATGTTTAATTTTTTCAGTGAAAAAACTACATACACAAGTTTTTCATGTGTTTTTTAGAAAATAAAAAAGTTTAAACATGCATGTAATTAAATAAGTCAACTATGAGTGTTAATAAATAAATAAAAAATCATAAATGATAACTAAATATAAATTTGGAAAAAATAAGAGACAAGTATAAATTAAGATTGAGATTTTTCATCTTGCAGGACAGAGCATTTACCTGGTTATATTTGCTAAATTTATTTTTAAAAATAATTTTTTCAATTTAGTCAAATAATAATAGAAATGGGTACATTCATTAAATTAATTGAATAAAATAAAAAAAAATCATGCAAGACTAAAACGCATTAGAAATATCATTTGATTTTTTTTGAAAAAAATAACGTTTACTTATATAAAAGATAAAAATATAAATGAATAATAAAAATATATTAAAAAAATTAAATATGTATAAAATAACAAAAATCCAACATTTAAAAGAGGCTCTGCAATCAAAATAAAATAGAGGAGTTGTGTTGATTTAAATATAAATAAAAAATTAATTTTAAAAAAATCTAAAAAAACAAGTTAATCTAAAAACTAAAAAATAATAAAAAGCAAAAGATTAGACATTGCCAGGCCTAAATCATTTTCTCTGCACCTATATGTTTGAGCCTTTTTCTTTGTTGCATTATCCACCTTGATTGTTTTTAAATAAAAAAAAGTGTCATTTTTTTTTCCTAGAATTTGGTCAACGTGGTGATCAAGAAATTAGGGTTTAAGGTTTTTTTAATAAAAAAACTTATTTTTTTATCTATTTATTTATTCAAAACATCTAAAAAAACACTATAAAAATCATGATACACCACCCATCTATGACTTAAAAAACCCAAAAAACCATTAAAAACCAAAATCAACTAAAAATCCAAAATCTTCTCGAGCTCAAATCTATTTTCTCACAAACTTTAAAGATAAATTAACACTCAATATAAACTCTTCTCATTAAATGAATCTATTTGACATAAATAATGATTATGCTTGGCGGCTTAAATTAGTGTTAACCATATTTTTTTCTTTATCATCAGAATCCTATGATCTCTTTCTTTTTTTTTAAATCTTGAATTAGAAAATAAAAAAATAAACTATTATAACAAAATTAAATTAAAAAAATATTGAGATATCAAATAGGCATAGTTTTTAAAATATAAGGACTAAATTAAACTTTTCAAACGAACTTTAATACCATTATCTATTTGTGATATCTTTTCTACTTGGATTCCTTGTCTTTTAATTTTATTTTTAATCAATAAATTCAATTCAAATGCTATTAAATTTAGGCTCCGTTTGTTTGTAGGAAAGTTGTTTCATTTTGGAAAGTGAATTTCGAGAAAGTGAATTCCGGAGAAAATGAATTTCTGAAAAGTAAAGTATTTTTCGATGTTTGATAATGTTATGGAAAATGAACTGGAAAACATTTTTTACTATTTGGTTATGCTATGGAAAATAAACTGGAAAATAATTTATTAATATTTTATTTTTCTCAAGTTTATTAAAATAATAAGGAATAAATCTTACAAATTAAAAAGTTGAATAATAATAAAATTGAAAAACAAAATAATTTTATAAATTATCTCAAATAAAATAAATAATAATCAAAATAATAAAGATCAAATCTAAAAAAAAAAGATGAAGAAATTAAAATAATAATAATTAACATTTCATAAAGTATTTCAAATAAAATAAATAACAATCAAAAGAATGAGGACCAAATTTGATAGAAAAAAATTTCAATAAAAAAATAATAGGAGAAAAGCAAATAACAATTATAAAAATGAGGATCAAAGTTATATAAAAATTAAATTTTAAGAAATGAAATTGAAAAATAAATATTCAAAACAAAATATATATAGCAATCAAAAATTTGAGGATCAAATTTGATATAATTAGCAAATAATGACATTTCTAAATTTTTCACAACTTCCGGAAAGTGTTTTTCTCCCAAATTTTTTAGGAAAACACTTTTCTGAAAATCAAGATAAATTTTTCTTTAACTGGAAAGTGTTTTCTGTTTACCAACTTTTCTAACAGTAAACAAATATAAGAAAGTTTGGAAAGTGATTTCTCATAAATCATTTTCTAAAAAACAAACACAAGAAAGTTTGGAAAGTGTTTTCCTGAAAACCACTTTTCGAAAAACAAACACAGCTAAAAAGAAAAACACTTTCCTGAAAACTAAGCCAAATTTTTTTGACTAAAAAAATATTTTCGTTGACCAGAAAGTATTTTTCATTGACTAGAAAGTATTTTTTGTTGTCTGAAAAGTGTTTCTTGTTTACCGAAAAATGTTTTCCGTTGACCAACTTTCCTAATGACAAACAAACACAAAAAAGTTTGGAAAATGGTTTTCCGAAAACTGTTTTTCAGAAAACAAATATGACCTTAATTACAAAAGAATGCAATCAAACTAAATAAAAATTTACAAAATAATGCAATCAAACTAAATAAAAATTTAAGAATCAAATAAAAAAAAAACTAAAGCATAATGAAATATGAGAGGAGGCATAATATCCATGCGTTTTAGTCTTTTATAAAATAATAATATAATTTGTGTTTAAGTAGGGGTGAGTAAAAAAATTTAAAAACTTATTAAATTAAAAAAAAATAATTAAAAAAACTAAATTATAAAAAAACCGACAGTGCAATTTTAATTTTATAAGTCCGAAATAAAAAAAACATACTTAACCTAAAATATAAAAAAACAACTAAGTCAAACTGAAGTTAATAAACTTTTATTTTAAAATATAAAATTAAATCAAATCTAAATCAATAGATTAAACTATTTTTAGTTTTTTTTTTTTAAATAATTTTAATTTAATTATTTTTTTCGTAAAAATCAAATCTAACTGAAATAATCAGCCCTGTTAAAGCATTCGTTCATTGAAGTTTTCTTGCATTGCTGTGTCGCAGCCATGTTAAAAAGTGACTGGGCGAATACCCTTGGCCTTGGGAATCAAACGCACCAATCAAAACTAATAAAAACAAGAATTAGGGTTAACCAAGTCATTTTCTCAGAGTTTTGAGAAGAACGGGCCGGGACCCATACAAGGCAGTGGAGCACCCATTCAGCCGAAGGACACTCTCAATGCCACCATCACACCCCACGCTGCCCCAACTGCGCACGCTAGCTGTCTCTCCACAACCATTATGACCCCACCCACCTGACCCCCCCAACCCTCTCCCTCTCCCTCTCCCTCTCCCTCTCATATCTGCACAACAAACAACAACACAACAAAAGTTTAAAATAAAAAAATAATCAGCATCAGGTCATCAAATCATGCGCCCGCTTTCTTTCTTCCTCTTTTTATTAAAATGCGTAATTTAGCTTAACCTACGCTTCGAGTCCACACTGCACTGTTACTACAACACTGTTCTCTCTTCTCCTCTGCATTACTGACAACTGCATCAGCACTGCCTTAAAATGGGATCCAGTGTGCGTCTTGCACCCCCTCCCCTCTCTCTCCTCTTTTACTATCATGATTAGCATGGATAGCCTCCAGGCTAGGTAAGCTTAGCTACCTCCTCCTCAAAAATTTATAGCACCCGCCTCTCCTCTCCTCTTCAATTTATACTCGTATCTCCTGGATCTTATGTCATTTACGAGACCTTTCGTTTCGCTAAAGCTTGGAGCTCCGATCGGGTCCGTGCATTTGCTATCCGATCCGAACCAATTCGGAGCTCGACCTAAAAAATGAATCCTCTCTGCTGCATTGCTCCGGTATCCATCGATCGGGATCGGGCCAACCCGGTTGTGGCCAAATCAGTGAGTCAGTCGCAATTAGGACTTGATTCTTCACTTAGAACCCTAAATCAAAGTTCAAAACAGAGTTTTTCAGTTCAGGCATCTCGCGACTTCGACAAGTTTTCATCGATTGTAAGTCAAGAAATCGAAGACTCGAAGGTTTATAGTGTGAGTGGGAGCGTGAGTGTAGCGGGTATTCTGTACAAATGGGTGAATTATGGGAAGGGATGGAGGTCTCGGTGGTTTATGCTTGAAGATGGAGTGCTGTCGTATTATAAGATTCATGGACCTGATAAGATTTTGACGAGCCCAGCAGGTAGAGACAAGGGAGTTAGGGTTATCGGAGAAGGTTCTTTGAGGTACATGAGAAAAGTCAATTGGAGCAGCAGCAGCAGCAGTAACGGTGGTGGTGGTGGTAATCGGCTCAGGCAGTGCAAGCCATTTGGCGAAATTCACTTGAAGGTTGTTTCTTTATTATATATAGTAGAAAAGAAGAAGAAAACTCCTTTCTTTTTGTTGACTTTTACTTGCTTTTTTGTTGTTTATGTGAGTATGGATCATTACGAATTATGTTTATTATTTGGTTGTTTGTTTCTGCTGATTTGTTTGATGATATTGTCTCTTGCCAAACATTACTAATAGTCCTTTATGTCAGCGTGGATCATTAGGAAATTCATTTAAAGGAATTTCTGATAAATTATGTGCTGTTGGTTATACATAGTGATAATGATATTCAAGTGCTCCCGAATCCAATAATTTATATGCCTTTTATGTACTGTAATTTTCTTTCAACATTCCTCCAGCATCTATCACTCTGAAGTGTTTAGTGCATGATGTGAAAAGCTGATTTGCTTTTAATGTTCCAATGATAAATGATGAACTTACCTATCTTCTTACTGATGTTATTCAATACAGAGGCAGCAGTCATGTAGTAACGTGTTATGACCCCTACTTCCAATAAGTTCCTATGTTTTTGTGGTAGCTCGTTTGGGCTTTAACCTTAATTTGTAAGCAGGTTTCTTCATTTCGAGCTAGCAAATCAGATGACAAGAGGCTCACCATATTCACGGGAACAAAAACTCTTCACTTGTGTTGCATAACGAGAGAAGATAGAGCTGCATGGGTTGAGGCCCTGCAAGCTGCTAAAGATCTTTTCCCTAGAGCGTTGACAAGCAGTGATTTTTCACCTTCTGAAGATGTTGTCATTTCAACTGAGAAGTTAAGATCACGGCTAGTGCAGGAAGGTGTTGGCGAGACAGTTGTCAAAGATTGTGAGTCCATTATGTTATCAGAACTCTCTGAGATGCAAAACAAGTTGAAGGCTCTGCAACATAAACACATAACGTTGCTGGACACATTGAGGCAATTAGAGGTGCTTTTTGTTCTTTTATTTACCTTTGATCTGTGCAATAATAAATTCGGATATATACAAGCATGAGTATAAGATACTTTTGCATTCCAGAATTTCATGAGAATGAAGCCGGACATCTCATTTTCATTTTTCAAAGGTTATTATCTGTTATTCACCTTGAATTTGGCTCAAGAATTGCAGTAAATAGGTTTTATTGTTTCAATTGAACTTGAGAAGTTCACACTAGTAGAAGATACGTGTGCACCAATATATCAGTGGTAGTGGCGGTGGCATGGTGGTGCTGGTAGTGGCACCGGTGGTGAAGATGGTGGCGGTGAGTTGGTGATAGGATGGTGGTTTTTGAAATAATTGGATACTATTGTGAGTGGATTACTATCCATAAAATATTTTACTGAATTTTATGAGTTTAAAATATTTTTCATCAAATGAACTAAATTTAAAGATCAACATAAAAAAATTATGTTGACCAATTTTATTGTAAAATATTTTATGGGAAAAAAAACACTAAGAAAATCAAGAAAACATTTTATGCAAAACAAACGCCCCCTAAAAGACTACAAATTTCAACATAAAGTTAGACCTCCTGACAATTAGGAAAACTACCGAGATACCCTTGTTTTACTGGAATTTGCAAAAGTTATAACCCCCCCTCTCTTACAAAATCACTCATGATACATTAAACCAATTAAATTAATAAATCTGTCAAGATACTTCATTCCTAGGTCAAAAAGACTTCATGGTTGATGAAGAACCATTTGACCTACCCTAGGTTTCAAAGAGGGGAGTTCCTCTCTCAACTATGATAACATCATCAATTGGAATCTCAAATAAACGAGAATGACAGTGTCCCCAAATGCTTCATATTTCAAATATGCTTACAAGGAAACAAAAAATTCTCAGTGCTTTAGAGACATGGAAAAGAGAGAAGGTTTTCATTTTATGTTTTATGTGAATGAGTTTGTATTGCTGCAAACTGTTCATTGAACTACAAGTCATTGATTGTGATGTTTCTTTGATGATGATCATTTTATAAAATTTTACTCCTTTCATATTTAAGCATGCAGAATCCCTCATGCATATGATGCTGGATCAGTGATGAAGGACTTTCTCGAGTAATTTTCACACCTAAAATTGTTTTGCAGACAGAGAAAATTGAGCTGGAAACTACTGTGGTAGATGAAACGAAGGAACGTGATTCATATTGTGGACAAGCAAATAGACGATTTAGTGGTTAGTTTTGCTTTTAGATCTCTGTTATTACCATATTTTGATTGATATTTTGATGCTAGTGCCTGTCAGGTCTTATTGGTTAAAGAGTTAACGTAACCTTTTTTGTGAAAATACTTCAATCATACCACTGTTGGGGAAATAAGGAAAAAGTCATTGGTTGATCTTTTGATGGAGCAAATCAACCTTGTAGATCATTTTGGAATTCTACATGCTGAATAATTTTAATCAATTTCCTGGTTCTTCTGTAACTTGATTTTTTGTCTCAATTTGGCATGTTGAAACAAAATAGACAGGCAAACTTGTAATTTCTCCACTGGTATCAGTTATAGTTGGTGGGGTTTTGTACTTAATGGTACATGGCTCCTTCCTCACTATAGTCTTTGACAATCTCTATTTCAACTTTAGGATAAACTTAGGTAGATTGTTTAAAAGGCATTCCTGCTTTGTGCTGAGTTTTCTGATGAGACTTATTGTTGGTGCGAGTGTTGAAAATTTACTCATATTCATGTTCTGTCCATGTCACAGATTTCTATTCTGTCATGTCAGAGGCTAGTGCAAGTGATTTTGATGCTGATAATGAAAGTCAAGATGGAGGAGATGTAGAATCAGATGAAGATGACGGTATATTCTTTGATACAAATGACTTTTTGTCTGCCGATGCTTTACGAAGTGCTTCCTATCGGAGTAGGGAAGTTACTGGAAATGCTGGTACATATGATAAAGATGGTTCTGATCGTTTGCTTGGGGTTGAGAAGGAGATCATGACAGTTCAATATCCGTATGTTAAAAGAAGAGATAATTTGCCAGAACCGAAGGAGAAAGAGAAGCCTGTTGGACTATGGTCAATTATCAAGGACAATATCGGGAAGGACTTGTCTGGTGTTTGTCTTCCTGTTTATTTTAATGAACCACTCTCTTCATTGCAGAAGTGCTTTGAGGATTTGGAGTACTCGTACTTGGTTGACCGAGCATTGGAATGGGGAAAGCAGGTCAGGTCCTCAGCTGTGCTTTCTTTTGTGACAAAGCAGTTTTAAAGCATGATCTGCTTGTTACATTTTAGTCCAGGTAGTTAGTTGATCAAGCATTGGTGGACTGTAACAGATTTTTTTTTTTTTAATTAACGAATCAACTTCTTTCCTTTGTTTTGTTTGTTACCACTGATTCAATTTGGTAAATAGCTGTTACTTGGGTTCTTGGTGATTGTAATCCCCATTTAGGGAACTTGGAATGGACTGAGGTCATTCTGCCTGCCTGTTCGATTTTAGAGAGCTATCTGGTTTGAAAAAAGCCTGTTTAAGGCATTTATTTCTTGTTATGGATAATGAGGTGTTCAGACCTTGAACATATTTGTAGAAAACTAATATTGTGTCAGCAAGAGTTTATTGAAAACTCTATTTCGTTGTTTTAATTAGTTCCATTCTTTGGTTCATGTGTGAATGGTTTATGGTGGATCTTATATTGTATTAGGATGTCATTGAGTTAGCATTCTTACTTGTACGTAATGAGATTTTGCATGTTGCAGGGGGGTGATTTGATGAGAATTCTAAACATTGCAGCTTTTGCTGTATCTGGTTATGCCTCAACAGAAGGTCGACAGTGCAAACCCTTCAACCCTCTCCTTGGGGAGACCTACGAGGCTGACTATCCAGATAAAGGACTTCGTTTTTTCTCAGAAAAAGTAATGCTCTTTCTTCCACCTTATGTTTTAAATTGATTGTGACTAATTCTTGAACCAGATGTGCAATTACTATTGATGTTGACTAGTATCTAAATAGAAATGAATCCTAGTTCTCTCTTTATCCTTGATATGATGTTTGACTAGCCTTTTATTCAGGTTAGTCACCACCCTATGGTAGTTGCTTGCCACTGTGAGGGAAGAGGCTGGAAGTTCTGGGCTGACTCCAATCTCAAAGGGAAGTTTTGGGGGCGGTCTATTCAGCTTGATCCTGTTGGTGTCCTCACCCTGCAGTTTGAGGATGGTGAGACCTTTCAGTGGAACAAGGTCACCACCTCCATATACAACATTATACTTGGTAAAATTTATTGCGACCACTATGGGACAATGCGCATCAAGGGCAGTGGAAACTACTCCTGCAAGCTCAAGTTCAAGGAGCAGTCCATCATAGACCGGAATCCCCATCAGGTAATTATTTTATTTCTCATACAACCAATGGGGCAGTTGCCCTCTTTAGTTTTTGTTCCGAATAATAAATTATGAATATATTAAAATTAAAAGCTCACCTTGTACTAAAAGATGTTTGACCTCCCTGCCCTTTCTCCTAATTTGTAGAAAACCATAAAGAGAAAAATATTTAAGTGGAGTAAGGGAAAAAAGTCAAGTGATTTCATCATTTTCGGTTCTTGCTTGTTAAAGAGATTAACAACCTTTCCATCAATGTATATACTAGGGCCTTTTGTAAGATTATTAATCCATAATCCATAATCCATAATCCATAATCCATAGATTGCTAGCTGCTGTTAAACCATGCAGAATGCTTTATGAAATGTATGGAGCAGCAGAAAATTGAGCCAGAAAAGATAAGATAAAAGAATTTGGACGAATAATAATGACAGTTTTTAAGAACTCAAATAATTAGTACTTTGAGGCAGCTTAATAACATACCTCAGCTCTCCTATGGTGTGTTTAGGGTTCTCTAATCCACTCATGAGACGTGGAAGAGTTATATCATTTATTCCCTCCCCCCTGTCTCCTTAAAATTTGGATATGGTTTGCTTTGCTCTAACTCATGGTAGATGATGACTTACATGGCTTTCCATTTAGTTTTTTCTTTCCTCATGCC
Source organism: Populus ilicifolia (assembly GCA_015708895.1). Classification (NCBI taxonomy): domain Eukaryota; kingdom Viridiplantae; phylum Streptophyta; class Magnoliopsida; order Malpighiales; family Salicaceae; genus Populus; species Populus ilicifolia. The sequence goes on from SRLM01000520.1 coordinate 97,024, forward strand.
TGCATTATACATAAACACATAGAAGTACTCCTGGTGCATGGCTTCCTCGTTCACATAAAATTGGGATCCACCATGATAGCTATCCGTGGGTCCAGAGCTACATTGGGAGTTTCTAATGATCTCTTTATATTATAAACAACATGAGAGAGTATGATAACAACCAGCTGCTTTTGGGCTAGCCCAGAGCTAGAGTTGTTACAGCTATTATCATACTCTCTCTCTCTCTCTATATATATATATATATATATATAAAGAGAGAGAGAGAGAGATCATTGGGCCAAAGTCCAAAGCATTCTCTTATATTCTCTCTTAATATAGATTTATATTTATGTTATAAGGTATAGAGATAGAGTATACTATCAATATTACTTTGTTATTCCACTTCACTTTTGTTGTAACGACCAATATAGTCATATTTAAGCAACATGTTGAATAATATTACAACACAAAAGTGGAGTGGGAATAACACCACCCTTAATTAATATAGACTTTAATTTTGTTAAAGCTGCTAGTCACTCTTAAGCTCTGAGGGGTTTTAGCCTGGGCCCAAGGTTCAAAGTGCAAGTGTGGTATTAGGTGAACTACGTCGCACCCGTTTAGTAACATAAAAATGGTTATGCTACAATATGAGAAGTGTTTAAAAGGTGATATAACGCCTTTTCTCTACTGTAGGTCCATGGATTTGTACAAGATAATAGAACAGGAGAGAAGGTAGCAATGCTGGTTGGGAAGTGGGATGAAGCAGTGTATTATGTGCTCGGGGATCCAACTACAAAGCCAAAGGGTTACGATCCAATGACGGAGGCTGTCTTGCTCTGGGAAAGGGACAAATCTGTTACCAAGACGAGATACAATCTCACCCCTTTCGCAATATCTTTGAATGAACTCACTCCTGGCTTGTTGGAAAAATTGCCTCCTACCGACTCAAGATTGAGACCAGATCAGAGACACTTAGAAAATGGGGAATATGAGTTGGCTAATTCAGAGAAGTTGAGACTTGAGCAGCTGCAAAGACAGGTACCTGCTTGTCTATCTTTAATATGCGATGCCATAAGCTGAACAAAACAAAATGTTATGGCTCTGCGGTTGGAGCATTTGTTTTTCCTTATAGTTCAGTCATTTGTGCAGAGACTTTTGGCTGTCTCGTCATCTATAAGATCTTGTGATGGAATCCTTTTGAAGTTTATTCTCCCTTTAATCATTAATTTCTCTTCTGTGCTGATTGGTTAGATGATATCAAGGTGCATTAGGATTCACTGGGTTTATGGCGTTGTAGCGTGTCTATCATTCATTCTCCCATGCTCATCAGGAAAAACAAAAAGGCTGTATTCTTCTTTTCTTTTATTTTTCTCAAGTAAAATATACGTTTTCTTCATGAAACAGGCGAGGAAATTGCAGGAAAGGGGGTGGCAACCAAGATGGTTTCGGAAGGACGAGGATGGATGTTATTGCTATATTGGTGGGTACTGGGACGCAAGAGAAAGAAAGAACTGGGATGGAATTCCTGATATATTCGGTCAGAGCACTGATCCGTCTTCATGTTTAGCAGAAGAGTAAGCAAGCGGTTTCGAATGTCTCAGCAAATGTATTTTGGTTCCCATCCTCCATGTATTCAATTTTTTTTCTCCCTTCCCTCTGTTCAACTGGGAATTCAAAACGAGAGTTGTGATATTTAAATGTTGCTTGTGTTCTGCTGCAAAGACGTTCAAGGTGTTTGCCTCGTATATTTACCCTAGGAAGTCAGTTAATTTACAAGTGCCGACGCTCGAGTAATTAATTTAGCCACACACTTCACTGTAGCAATAATCTTTTTTCAAATTTTTTTTATATTTTTAATTTGTCTGAAATTGTTCCCATCCATGAAGTTAAAAGAAGTTTTGATTCCAAGGTTGTTGACACTTGGAGAAAGGCGAACAAAATTTCTGGACATAAAAAATGTTTTCTTGGGAGGGGCAACGCCTCATACGACCGACCTTTCTTGGAAACTCAAGGACTGGACCGAGTCCTTGATCATCGCAGTCTACGAAAATTTTGAAGTTTTCCTTGAACTTCAATATATATATATATATATATATATAGACTGTTTTAATATATTACTATTAAAAATAAATTTAACCCTAGTAAAAAGCTGCTTCAAGTAGAAGCTTTCATTAGCGAGTTTACGTTGCCAAATCCTTCCTGTCTATATAAAAAAGAAGCTTCATGACGTGCTCATACATGGTTCTGATGATTTCCATGCTATCTTCCCGGGAACGGTTCTGCTTTCTCTTTTTTCTCTTGTTCAACAGAAATGGCCTGGAACAAGCAAATAGAGTCAAAAGAAACAACCTGTTTTCATTTTCGCAATGAAATCATAACAAAGCAGCTGCTGGGCATACCTCGGGACGTGAACGATCATGTACAAACTGGTTTGCTATTTGCTTGAACAGTGGCTCATCTGCATCAGGAGGCACCTGATACAACAAAACAGTGAGGAGGGAAAGAGAACCCGAGAAACAGAAGAAGATGAAGTCCGAGAGAGTAAATTTGCAGGGGAGAAAACTACGATCAAAGCATTAAGTTCAATCAATCAAAATGGAAAAGTGAGAAAGGCCATGGCCATCTTTCTGCTGCCACAGCGTAAATTTCATTCATTCTAGCACCACACCTGAGCATATTTCTGAAGAAAAGGATAAAAATTCAATAAAATCAACCAGTGGTACCCCACAGTTCTAGCAATTACTTTCAACATCATCATCTTGACCTGCAGTTTACACAGAAATTAACATCAATAAAAAAATGTCCATTTTAACTGAAAAGTATACAAGCCAGTGCAGCATTTTGGGAAAAAAGGAATCTCAATTGCGTTCCAACATTTTCTTCATTCTTGTTGCTCATTGTCCAGGAACCTACTTCCCAGTTACTTTTCAGAACTCAAAATAAGGTATACACAGACACACGTGCATAATTATATGTGATACCCAACACATGATACATAAGCTCAAAAACCATTTGTAAAACATGTCGGTAAAAAATGCAAGTGCGTATGCTGAAGGGCACACCACAAACTCTTCCAAATCCAAGATCTCATAATCACCTCAAAACATTCATCGCAATTCTGAAGGCGACAAATTAACTTCTCAGCAAACCCCTGCAAGCAAAATGGAATTCTAAAATCATACAGATGTTCAGAATTTCTGTGGAACTACATTGAGTAAAATAGGCAAAGAGAAAAAACCTATGCATCTTTGAGATGGTAAACTAGTGAATAAAAATTCGAATTGCTGTTTTCCAATGACAATCTTTGCTGCTTTTTCATGCTACATCTGACACGGTGCAGTGTTGCTTTCTTTTCCTTCTTACTAGCTACTGTACCTTTATGGCATGCCTGGAATTTTTAACAAAAAACAACAACATATGGTAAACTAACCATGATTTTTCAATCTTTAATAGATCAATCATAACATCTCCTTCAGTGCATCAATGCAAATTCTGCCAACAAGAAAGGGGTGAGGTTGGGTAATATACCATTGACCATAGAAATTGGAACTTGAAAACACAAGTTAAGGCTGATTTGGGTGTTTGGTTTCATGTGATGTTAGGCTGCCGCGTATACTGTTGTGCTGTTTTTTTGGGGTGGATAGAGAGATTGAGTAAGAGGACCAAAGTGATGGGTTACCTTGGGGATTCATGTTCATGTTGGTGGCTCTGTTTTTCCTTCCATTTCCTTCTAGGCAAGCTAAATGTTTAACGAGTTAGCAATAAGTTACTAGCCATGTGGACTATTATGATAGCACAGGTTGCTAGTTACTGTCGAATGGCTGCCTCTAGAATTTCGCAAAAACAAAATATAGGGTATCTGACCTTATAGATACTCTTTATTAATGGCAACTTGAGCGGTTTGAGGATTCGGATCATCTTCGCCGCTTGAAGCATCACAATCAGCATCTTCAATCTTCTCATAATCAAGGAGAAATGACAGAGCAGCAATCATGATTTCGACAAATGCAATCAAGTTTCAAAAACTGGAAAGCAGAAATGACAACCCCCCCACCCCACAAAAAAAAAATCAAAATCAAAAAGAAAAGAAAAGAAAGCTGATCAATTTGCTGTTCTATTATCAAACCGCACCTTCCTTCAGTGAAGTTCACATGGTATAATAAGCGCTTTGTTCGCTCATACTTCATCATCTTGCTACGTGAACATTTTTTTATAAAAAAACAACCGGTCCAAACCTACGATAGCACAAAGATAAATCATAATCCAGGCTGCATGGAAAAGAGGATATTTTGAAGGACCCGATTGTTAGCCTCATTTTTATGCTGCTTATTCATCCTCCTAATGCTATGAACAGCATGAGTAAAAGCCAATTTCCTCAATGTCCTATTTCCCAGTGTTTGAAGCCCCATATATAACGCTAGAGTTTTCACTAATATCAACCATCTACAAACACATTATGTCAATCAAATTCACAAAATTAGAAAATAATAATCACAAATTAATGGGCAATTCAAAAAAGTACAGAGAGAATGTTTTGACTGGGCTTGTATGATAGAACAGCCTGTTTAGAGATAAGGAATGTGTCAGACATAAATTCAACCTGACTATTGTTATATTACTTGAGATGCCTGACAATGAACTTCTAGAATGTCCAAAGTAGCACCTTGTAAAATTGCTCCGTAGGCAGCTTCTGCTATACAAGTTTATACTGAGCCTAAGAAATCCTTTGCTGGGAAATTGAGGATTGAACTGATCGGTGACGAGGGTTTTGTCATGGTCGAACTTCTTGTTCTATTAACTAATTTAAACCATTGGCTTTCGCATGTGTTATCTTTACTCAAACATTTGCAAATACTTGTAACAATGGTGTTGGGTATGCCCTTCGGTTAATGAGTAGAATAAGCGCTTGAGTATCATGATACCGAAGACCTGAAGGCAGTGTCCGAGCAGACGTTTTGAGAAACTCAGCGAGTTGCTTCGGGTAAGAGGAGGTAACATGATCCAAAAACGTGGCACGTTCACCGAGATGCTTGGAAATGGCCGGATCAGCGCAGATACAGGAGGCTGTGGAGAAATTGAGAGCTGCTTGCTGTTGAAAAAGCTCCACGGCCGACTTGAATTGGCTGTAAACCAGACCAGATTCTTTTCGTAACCTTCTGGGTCTATTTTCATTTTGGATTGGAGAGATGGAAGGCTCAACTTCTCCGATCTCCGTCCCGAAGCTGACAGGGAATCCGCCGTCGACATTTTTAAGATTGAGAAAGAAAACCCCTGCTAAAACCCCAGGGCCTGCTTCATTTGATCGTTACGAGCCGATGCATCTACGACATCGTATTGGTGGAATCTTTTCCCTCTCCTTCTTTTGACTGAAGTTGAGTTAATTATAACTTAGTCCCTACAGTTGTTTGGAATCAACTGATTAGTCCATTTAATATCAGAAATAATAAAATAGTTAGTCTGAAACCTGGAGGAGTGAGTAATTAGTATTTTAAAACTTTAGGGACTTGTATGTTATTTATTCGACTGAAGCCCGCAGATAGGCAAGGGCCGAAGGCATAACAGAAGCCAGAAAATTAGTTTCGATTCCTGTCTTTTCTTGAGGAAGGACTGCGAGAGTAGAGTGTAAAGAGACTGAAAGTTGGAGGCAGGCAGGTAGCCACGGCAATGAAACTACAAGGTTTAAGCAGTATAAGAACAATCAAGGCCATGAAAACCGGGCATTGCTTGGCTCAGTTTTCAAGTCATTCTCAGGTTCCTTTTCTCTTTCCCTCTTTGTAGATTTCTTTCTGTTTTTCATGAATTGTAAATGTTATAGCCAGCCCAAGTGATTAGTGAGTAAAGACTTTACATTTTTGCTTAGATTTTCTGTTACAGTATATTTTGTTATGGGTAGGGAAGAAGAAGAAGAAGGGAAGAGGGAATAATCGGGAACTGTGTGCTTTGCTTCCATGTTTTTTTTTTTATTCTAGAAAGAATGCAAAACAAACTCCAGTAAATTTATTGGCTAAGGCATGAAGTTTCTTTTCTGGGCAAGGGCTGGTGTTGATTTTTTGTTTCTTTTCCTTTGCTAAAGTAAACCGTTGAGAGGTGTGTTCATCATTTAAAGATTAGGTATTTTTCATTCATTTCCAGGGTCTTCCTAAAGTTAAACTGAGCGATGAAGAGTTAATGTCAAAGATGCTTAATAGAAGATGGATGTTACATATCCCAGATACTGAAATTCACCAAATAAAGCTTTCTCCATCGCAAGGACGAAATAGGGATGGACCATCTGGTAACTTATCCTTTTTGAACAATACCAGACCATATTTTGGTGATGACTTGATGGAGAAGGGCAGTGAAGATCCTTTCTTCTATGTTGTAAGGGATGATTTGTTGCATCCGTTGGTAAATGGTAATAAAGCGAGAAAACTAGATGCATTGCTCCCCCTCCTTGTAGATTATTCTGTGACTGATGTGGTAAGCTTGCATTCCTTAAGGATATAGGATAGCGATTATATGTTATAATGCAGGGCTTCTCTTTATTGGCTTTAGAAATTGGGTTCTCCCCTTTATTGTGAATTATGTGCGTAGTTTTGCTTTTTTCTGGAGCAGCTGGTTTCTGGTTTTGCATTTTAGTTATGTCAATGATTGGCTTGTCCTTGTTAGATTCAACCTCAAGGGATCTTAGCTCATGCACGTAAACATCCACCGTAGTTTTTAGGGAATTATGGCATGCAATAGACTTCACCAAGCCATTCTCTCTTCAATTTTAGGGACTTTGAAGACCAAATAACTTTCAACTGTGACATTTTTCTAGGTTACATGTGGAGGCTGTCAAAGTGCGCATGCAGCAGCTGTTGGTAGGTAATCTCTTGCTGTATTGACTCTAGGACATTTGCCTGAGTTTTATGGGATTTTCTATTTCTAACAAGTAAATATGAGATTTTGCTTGGCTTAGTGAGATATGCATTTTACAGCTGTTTCATGTGCTGAGAGAGGGCTAAAATCACATTTGCTTCTGAGAGGAGAGCAGCCCGAAATTCTGACCGGCTATAACCTAATTTCAACAATATATGGAGATATCACTTATGTTCCTAGATCTATTTATGCCCATCGGATGAATATGCTGAAGAGTCATGCTGATTTGGTGGCAAGCAACGCTGGCCATATTTTTTGCTGTAATGACATCCTTGAGTCTTCTTTATCAGCCCAGTCAAGTATTCCATGCTCTGGGCACATAGATGCTCATGGAAACACTGAGAACCATCCAAGAAAGGTTGTAATCATCAATGAAGGAGCAGGGGATGTTGTAGCATTACTAGGTGAGGTGGAAATCCTATTTCTGTATATGTATGTGAAGGCACACTTGCTGAGAAATCCTTTTCTCATTGTGGGTAATTGTTAGCTTTTAGGGAGCAAGCACAAAGACAGGTTGGAAATCTAGATCCTTCGTATTCATGCCAATGAGGCACTACTACCCAGGCTCGTGGGATTTTCTTATCTTGGTATCATGTTGAGGATTCTGAGTTAGTCTCTGTTAATGCTCGTACAATGTAATAGATGAAGCACAATGTTTAATTGACATGCTCGTCTCAAAGAATCTCAAGGTGTTTTACCTGAGGCCTATTTTATGCTCTTTTGAACTGACTGACAGTTGATGAAGGTCAAGGAGAACCACCAGAAAAATGTTCATGGTTCTTATGGATTGTCGTGACTTTGAAATGTTTAGTTGTGCATTGAACTTTGCCAATATCCTCATGGTCTCTGGATTGTTCTTTGCTGCTCTGGGCTGTGCACCAAGGATTGACAATGTGCATAATATCTATTTGCTTAATGATTTAAGGGAGTATTGGTTCCCTTTGATTAAGAATGCACTATTTTTTATTATTATTTCTATACTATCAGTTGGAACTTGTCGTTGATGCAGTTGCTGGTGCTTCCAACAATGGCTTATTTAACGTGATTCTTTCTTATAGGTGTCATTCGCCTGGTGCAGTATCTATGCCAGGGTCATTTACTTGGAAAAGAGAGACAGATAAAGCTGGTTGTAGATGCTGGCACTGGAACAACAGCCATCGGTTTGGGAATTGGAGCCCAATGTTTAGGGTATGATCCAGTTTCTATTAGAGCCTTAAATTGACCTGACTAAATATTTGAATGATCGTGTTACCTACCACTCCCAGGGATTGAGTTTTTATGTGACCATGCAATGGCAACACTCTAACTATTTTTTGTGACCTCTCAGGCTCCCATGGGAGGTAACTGCAGTCATGTTGGCTGATACAATTGATGCATACAGACAACAAGAGCAAAAATTAATTTCTGATTTCAGGACACGATTTGGTTTTCATCTTACTGACCATTGCTTGAATGAAGTAGATGGAGTTGTTCATTGGGTTGCACGCTGCCATCAGAGAAAGTGCGTAATGTGCTTATCATTTTTTGCTCTTTCAAACTTAATGTTTCCATTTTTTTGGCTGCCCTTAAAATCTATGTAACCAAGTGTTTAACCTTTGTGTAGCACGGAACATTTGAGTGGCAATTATATATGCACAGAATTGTAATAATAAGGTTCCAAAAAAAATTCCAGTTATAATATCCATGCAAAATTCAGAAGCAGAGAAATAAAGAGAGAACTGATATGCTTTTTTGAATCTGGAAGTAGAAGAATTAGATTATGAAGTTTCTTATGCAATGTGGGGGAGAACTAGGAGATAAAGAGAACGTATTAAAAACAAATTGACCTGGGTTGTATGATATTTACTGGGTAATTATCATTGGACCAATGAGTCAGAAAAGATAAGCCCTTTCTTTTTTATTCAATTCAGTGTATGCATCACTCAGTCTCCTTGATGGTCTCTACTGCTAGTTTCACTAATTCTGTAATTTGACAACATTGTTTAGGAGGTGCCCGTAACAATTGCACAGCTATTCATTGTAACGTACTTATAAATTGTGAGATCATGCATGCAGTGTAGCCTTCTTCACAATTATTAGTTTAACATCAGTGCAAAAGGGTTGTAAATGTCCCCAGAAGGAAAGTGTTTTTTCAAGGAGACTGAGAACTAATTCTTTATCTGTGATGATACAGTGTAAGATCTATTCAGGATATCTTTTAATTGGAATTATTTGTTTTGGTTAACAACTTGAGACCAGTCTTTCTCTTTCCGTTAGATTTGGCAATATTTTGGAAGGAGAAACAGAGACATGCCAGCAAATTGCACAGCAGACTGGTATTCTAGTGGATCCTGTGTATACTTTGGCTGCATGGGAAATGGCAACACAACTTAGCAGGGAAGAAATGGAAGGGGGTGCACGAGTGGTGATGCTTCACACAGGGGGCACTCTAGGCATGTTTGGTTTAGCACAGAGGTATAAATCTTACTTCCGTAAGCTCAGAGAAGGATTATCCTCTGTAAATGTTGCACTTCATTAACTTTGTGTGTGATAATACCATACCATTCAAAGAGTACTTCCGTACCAATTATTTGTAAATCTTCAATGCAAACTGCGCAGAAGAGTTTTCGTTGCTACACTGCATGTGACTGCATTTTCCCGCTCTTGTAATCTATGGACCTTGATTCCAGTCTTTTCTTCACATTGGGTTGGATACAGCGTGCTATGACATGGACATCTCTCATTATATTATTTACCGCAAAAGAAAACAATGCAACCTTTGCTGTGTTCTTTACTCAATCGGAACTAATCATGTGCCAATCTCAGCTCTCAGGCTTCATATCCAAAACAAGGGGAATTGGTTTTTTTTCAGAATTATTGGCCCATTATTATTTTGTAGTATAGCGAATAAATGGGTCCAGAAAAAACCCTATACAATCGCAGGGCTTGTTCTTAAACTTCTAGTCCCCGCATGGGCAGCTGACAAGAAGCTCTCGCCTAATCTATTACAAAAAAACAACAAACACGCGCAAAACAAAAGACAGTCGGACAAACTCGTTACTATTTGATAAAAAAGTGCAGTTCCCAACTGTGTCCTGATGGTCATGATCTGGTGTGCGTTTGTTTGCCAGGTAAGCCTCGTGCACCTCGCAAGCAAATGTAGTTTTCGTGTGTTTGATGTTGTCATGGTTTTTATTATTATAATTTAAATATATATATATAGTATTTTTTTAATCAAGATTTTAAGATAGTTTTTAGCTTATTCTTTCAAATTTGTAGCTATAGCAAAACGTAGACAAACGAAAAAAGAAAGTGAAACCATGGGGACTAGGGAAATAAAATAACAGGAGTCCCAAAAGGAAATCTGGGAAATAGAGTAGTTATTTTACTTGAACATCGGCTGCATCACCGAATATTTTTATGCTTGAACATTCTTGATGGCAGTGTTAATGTCAATACATAAAGCTGCCAAGAATCTAAGACCACAATAAATACTGCATCTATATATATATATATATATATAAGCATACTAGAGCCAGTGGCCGCTCTCCTAAGACATGTTGCCACAGAATCACGATTCGCCACAGTAGCAGGACACGACAGGGTCCGCCTTACGCACTTATGTCCCAAGACCAAGATTCAATCGGGCTCTCCTGGTTGAAAGCTTAGTAGGATTACATAAATAAATGAGAGAGTAATAATTGCAGCAGCAGCCACTGTGGGATAGTGGCGCATGCACTTTTTAGGCCAAAAGCAGGAGAGGATGGAGGAGGAGGCAGCATTCCTGGTAACCAGGGGAGCAAATGAGGATGGTCCCCTGGTGCCTTTGTCTCTGCCTATAATTCCTGATATGCTCTTTGTAATAACATTCAATTCCTATGCATACACGTAACTTAGCCAATCATTTTAGGATCATGTTGGTCCCAAGCAGTATGTTTTTGAGCGAGTCTACACTATCTAATTTAAGTTTTTGGATGGCCAACATGAAAATCAAGTGGAGTGAGGGAAAAGGTAAGGAAAAAAAATCTACACACACCAAATAGGTTATATTTATGCAACATGCACCATGTTTAAGTAGAGAAGACATCGAGGAGCTTTTATTCATCCATTTATGTTTTTTTTTTAATTTCTTATTTTCCAAATTATCATTTTGTCTTCAATAACACCCAATAACTATCGAATAATTAGATATAAAAGATATAAGACAACAATACCCCAAAGTCAAAAATTTCTTCTTCTTCTTCTTTTTTTTTTAATTTTCAAGGGTAATGAAATAACTTAACTGTATAAAAATTAAGTCAAAAGCTAAAAAACTTATTGACCTGAGTTTTTTTTTTTTATCTTTCAAAGCTAATGATAATTTCATTGTACAATGAAAATATTAAAATATTATTTTATTTTTTCTGACCAATATTTCCCATAACAAAAACTTTAGCACCCTAAATCCTAGCTCAATGAAAGCGATCTCAAATGGCAAATCAGTAGTTTCAATTTGAAAAAAAAAAAAGTGAAATACTGGTATGTTTTAGTTTTGTATATAAACATAATTAATATTAATGCTTTTCAAAAGAATTTTTAAGTTCGAAAACAATTTTCATGGATTATGAAGAAACAAGAGACAGGACATTAAACCTCGCACTGCTGCATGGTTTCTCCTTTTGGCAAATGTAACTTTAAAGGGTGAGTTTCGTTTTCCTATAAGAAATGAAAAGCTTGGATACGAGTAGACTTTCTTTTCACTTCATTGGATGCAAGTTACTGCTCACGCCCTCCTCCCTGTTAACTTTTAGAGAGGCAGGACTGGGCCCAGCTAGGGCATATGCACAGCACACGGAATGTGCAGGGGCTACAGGACCCGTTATTGCAAGCTCTTCCAGGAGGGTGGGTGCTGTCCTTTTCAATGGCCTTCTCGCCTGAAAAAGGCCGTCCGGTCCGGCTGCATATGCAAGCAAGAGAGGAGAGATCGGATATCGGAGGGGAGGGGGCAAGCGTAGTGGCTGTGGTCCATGAATTCATGTGTAGGAAATGGGGAACACTATAGCATATACAAGCTATATAGGAGACTATATAATAAACATAAATGATTGATCTGACAATTTAACTGCATAAAATACTATTTCGAACCCAAAAGGAAAATGGCAATGGTGGAGTCATGGTTCTATCTTTATTTATTTAACTTGGAATTAAACTAGTTTTTATTTTTACGATTGTTGTTCAGAATGCAGAGGAAGCCTAATGTAATCGACACTTGCTTGAGAGCATAGCACCCTCCTTTCCCGTCTCTTTATCTATTTATTTTTACCAGGAGATAGTGAAATCTCTGCCATTCTATTTTAAAAATGGCTACTGCTATTGTTTAGCAGTTATAATGTCCAGCTTAAGGTATTCTTCACGTCAGATTACTGTAACCTCGGTTGAAGCTCGCCTAGAATACCGCAGGTGAGATCCAGATTTTTTTCGAATGCCAAAAAAAAATAAAATCCTAAGAATCGTTAACTCGTTTTTCAGTGAAAAAGATTTAATCTTGATTTCAAAATTTACGACATGTTAAAAAAAAATTAACATATTATTTTTTTATTTAATATTAAAATATCAACATATTATTTTTATTTAAATTAACTCAGGTTATCTTGTAAATAAGTGGAGATGATTCCAAAAAATAAATTGAAAAATTTAATTTTTAATAAATTTAATATTAAATTAAAAAATTAGTAAAAAAATATCACAAACAACATGTTATCTAAAAAAAATTAATCTTGATTTCAAAATTTAACTTATTTTTCAAATGCTAAAAACAAACGGAAGAATCGTTAACTTGTTTTTCAATGAAAAAGATTTAATCTTGATTTCAAAATTTATCTTATATTAAAAGATCTTTTTTTAAAGGGGTTGAGATGGTAATACACTTAATAATATTTTTATTTAATATTAATATATTATTATGTTGTATTCATCTAAGTCAACTCAGGTTAATTTATAAATCAGTGACGATGATATTAAAAGAACAAATTAAAAAATTTAATCTTCAATAAACTTAATATTAAATCACAAAATTGGTAAAAAAACCACTAGATTAAAAAATAAATCATTAATAATAAATGGTAAAATTATATTAAAAAAATATTAAGGGTTGAAAATATATCCAATAAAAAAATAAAAAATAAAAAACCTATAGGGTAAACTAAAAAGAATAAAAAAGTAGGTAGGCGCATGCTTGGGCCCTTAACATGTAACCCAATAATAAGAGGCCTGCCAATACATTAAATCTCTTAATTTATTTTTTTAATTTAAAAGGACAGATAACACGTCCTTTGTTCTTGTTTTTTTTAAAAAAAAAATAAAAATACCACAAATAACATGTTGTCTACAAGTGACGACGAGAGGGTAATCAAAGAATCAAGGTGGAGAGTTTTTAGCTTAAAACCTTGATTTTCCACTCATTTATTACTCAAAACACAATATATATATATATAGAGAGAGAGAGAGAGAAAGCTTGATTAACTTATTTGTGGCTTTAAAATAAAAACAAAATTAATTATTTTGATAATCAAAATCAGTGTCAATCATAACTTTCTTTTTTTATTACAATACCCTCTCTCTCCCCTCCTTAAGTCAAAGACTGAAAATAATAATAAAAGTTTTATATTAAAATTAAATTTTAAAAAGTCAAGGGTTTGAAAATCAAAGGAATAAATTGAAATTTTCATGCTAAAATTTGAACTTGCCACCTATTTTCATTGTCTTTTCCACGTGGTATTCTTTTTTTTAAAAAAATTGTCCATAAAGCAAATGTCTTTTAATTTTGAAATTCAAGAACTCAATTAAAATGAGATAAAAAAAATTGGGAATAAAAAAACAGACATGGCTTCAATCTAAAAAAAAATATGAGATGGTGAACAACACAGAATATCTTCACCTCACCTCTCAGTTTCTATACTAGTTGTTATGCCTGCATGGTATCGCGGATTTATGGTATGTTTGTGTGTTGTCATGGATTTGAAAAATAAATCATAATATTTTTTTGAGAAATACTATTACAATGCACAATGTTTTCAAAAAAAGTTAAACTATAAAGCTAAATTATCAATCAATTTAATATTAAAAAAATAAAATAGAAAAAGATAATTTTGAAATAAATTATAAAACAACATATAGGAAACACTACAGCAATCCATAGTTTTGTGAGGAAAAATACAATTGTAATTCTCAACCAACTCAGTATTAAAAACATAAAAAAATTATAACAAAAAAAAATATGTGAAGAAACACTTTAGCAGTCAATTTTTTTTTAATACAAAGCTAAACCTTTAACCAGTTCAATATAAAAAAAATAACAAAGAATAATTTAAGAAAAAAAATAATAAAAAAAATATATGGGGAAGCACTGTAGCAAAAAAAAAATCATATAAGAAAATATTGTAGCAATACATAATGTTTTTTCATAAAAAAACTGCAAAGCTAAATTATCAATCAACTCAATGTAAAAAAAAAATTAAAATTGATAAAGACAATTCTAGAAAAAAAAACAAAAAAATATATGAAAACACACTATAGCAATCAGCAGTGTTTAAAAAAAAAACTATAAAGTTAAATTATTAACCAGCTCAATGTTAAAAAAATAAATTTGATAAAAACAGTTCTAAAAAAACACAAAAAAAGAAGAAAAAAGCAAGATAAAGAAAAAAAACATATAGGGAAAGGTAAAGTTAAATTCTCAACCAGCTTAGTATTAAAAAAAATTCAACAAAGAGAATTAAAAAAGAATATGTGGAAAAATATTGTAGTAAAACAAAAATCATGTAGAAAAAATACTGTAGTAACCTACAATATTTTTTATAAAAAAACTATAAAACTAAATTTTCAACTAGCTCAATATTAAAAAAAAAATAACCCATAGCAAAACAAAAACCATATAGAGAAATAAAGTTAAATTCTCAACCACCTAAAAAATGGCCATTTGGGGGGGGATCATAAAAAGAAAGGAGAAAAACTCATATAAAAAAATATTATAGTAATTCATAAAATTTTTTTTGAATAACAGCTAAATTCTCAACCAGTTTGATATTAAAAAAAATCAACAAAAATAATTTTGAAAAAACACATATAATTTTTTAAAAAAAAAAAGTAAATCATGGGGAAAAAACAAACATGTAAAAACCAAGAGAGAAAAAAACAAAGTAAAAATATTAGTACAATGAAAATAAAAGGCACGGGGAAAGCTACATTATTTTCCCCCGTACCTTTATATAGTATGAGATGGTATGCCTGCGTACTACCGCGAGCTCATAAAACAAATACACTTGATAGTGTTATAATTATAAACCAGTGCTAGATAAATAATAAAAACTAAAGATATAATGAAACCAATATTTCATGACAAAAAAAAGTTGTATTCATGATAAAAAAAACTTAAAGACTGAACAAAATGATTTATAGCCATCCACAGTATTTTATAAGAAAAGATATAATATTTTCGCCGCATGATTTAACTTTTTTATTAATAAAAAAATATTAAAAAGTTAAATTTTCTACCAACTTAATATGAAAAAAAAAACACCAACAAAGATAATTTTGGAAGGAAAAAAATCCATAAGAAAAAATGTTGTTGCAATTGATAATATTTTGTAAAAAAGAATTACAGTGTTTTCTCCAATAAAATTTATAAAAATAATTTTAGAAAAACCATTCAGACAAATACTGTAGTAATTCACAGTATTTTGTGAGAAAAGGTACAACGCTTTCTCTATATAATTTAGTTTTATTTGTAATTATAATTCTTAACTAACTTGATATTTTAAAAAAATCAACAAAGATAATTTTAAAAAAATCATATAAGAAAACAATGCAACAATTCATAGTGTTTTTTAAAAAACATTACAAAGTTAAATCATCAATAAGCTCAATATTAAAAAAATAAAATAAATGAAAATAATTTAAAAAAAAATAACATGAAAAAGAAAAAAATCCATGTTGAACCACTGTAGCAATTCATGATATTTTGTAATGAAAACTATAGTGCTTCTCCATATGATTTAGCCATATTTATAATAACATGTAATTGTAATTCTGTATTAGCTCAATATTAAAAAAATAATAAAGATAATTTTAAAAAAATTATAAGAAAAAAACCATGTTAAGAGACACTCTAGTAATTCACAGTATTTTGTGAGAAAAAATACAATACTTTCTCCACATGATTAAACGTTATTATAAAATTAAACTGTAACCATCTTAATATTAAAAAAATAAAATCATCAAAGATAATTATAAAAAAATATTACAAAAAAAAGAAAACAGAGAAGAAACTAAAAAAAAGTCATATAGAAAAAAACATTATAGTAATTCATAGTAATTTGTGAGGAAAGTCGCAGTGCTTTTCCAGATATTGTAACTGTAATTTTCAACAAATCCAATAATATAAAATATAATTAAAAAGGATAATTTTTGAAAGAATCATTAAAAAAAACCATGCAAAGAAATATTATAACAATCAACAATATTTTTTAAAAAAAATTACAAAATTAAATTTTTATTTAAGTTAATATTAAAGAAATAAAATATAAAAACTATATAAAAAACTACAGCAATTTATAATTTAAAAAAAATTATAAAATAAAATTTTTAAGCAACTCAGTATTAAAAATGAAATAAAGTAAAAGGTAATAATTTTTTTTAAAAAAGGGGGAGTTGAAAAAAAAACATTAAAATATATATATAAATTATTGTTGTAATTCACATGCATTGAATGTGGATAAATAGTGAATTAACCACGGCCTTTAATTCACATGCATTGAATGTGGATAAATAGTGAATTAACCACGGCCTTTGGTTTATTACTTAATTGTTGTTTTATAGTATTGTTAATGGTTGCTGTAGCATTGACAAGGCAAATTTCGTACAATCATAATCTGGTTTTCCCAAAGCCACTTCCCTTTCGACGAGACCCTCATATGGGCATGATATCCTGTAGGAGTGTATTCAAAACGTAGCTCCACGATACGAGAATGCTTAGGCCGAAGACAAGAAAGGACATGGAAATGGCAGACAAAAGCATGACTAGCAAGAAAGACTGTAGATTTCTTGAATCAAGATAGTGGTGGCATTGGAAATCCCATGTTAGACCTGAGACGAGAACAACTCAAGCCCACACACCATGGAGTACTTGAGAACCTCTTGAAGCTTTGCTCGTGCATCTAGGCTTTGTTCTAGTATTCGAGACCCATGCATCCAGCCGCGAGGTGAATAAATAAGTAGCGTAGTGAAATCAGTACGTGCATCTCCTTCTCATGAATGCTTTCATGGTGGTAGATTTCGTTGGAGGAGTAACAATGGGACACTAATAGTCATGAGTATATCAATGGCAAGCACCAGTGGTGGTGACGACGGTGATGGCGAGATGGTGGTTTGGTGTTCATTGAATGATTATTTTATAAGAACAAGATAATGTTATTTATTTCATCTGAAATATAATAGAGGTTTTTAAGGGTTTTTTTGTCTGTAACATTATAATTAATAATTATAAGGTTCTAGATGATGGGTTTGGAGTATGAATATATATATAAAAAATTACCGTTGCACTTCTGGAAAAACACTAATATAGTGCACACTTTTGCTGTCACATGATAAAGATGTTAAAATGATTTAATAATCAGGTTATTCTCGCATGAGTTAGAAGTGTTCAAATGAATGCATGCATTGATTGCTCAGAACATGCAGCTAATTATATGAAAATATGCTGTATTGATTAATTACTTGAATTCTGTAGTCAATTTACTACCGGATCAATTAAAATTGAATTTTCACTTGTTATATATTTTTACATGTTAATTATACAAAAATACTTCAAAAAATTAACTGTTAAACCAGTCCCGTGTTGTATCTTTTGATAGTCGCTACACGCTCTCCTCTCGTGGCTATTTAATTGTACGGCAGAGTATTGTGAGTTAGATTAACTTTTTCTTAACATGAAAAAATTATCATTGTTAATGTTTTTTATAATAATAAATTTAATTATAAACTTAAAATATAATACATATTGTATGATAATTTTTTAAATATTGATATAACATATATTAGATAATATTTTTTATTAAATATTAAGACTGCAATATATTAGATTGATCAAAGTTAATTTATTAAATCTATAACTTATATCATGAAACAGTGATAACTCTGTAGAAGTAAAATTAAAATAAATTATGAATATTAATTCCTAATCAATCCAAAGTTAAAAGATAAAAGTAAAAATAAATAAAAAAAAAATAAAAAACTATTTAGTTAACCTGGGTTAAAATATTGAGCCCGCAACTTAAGTCATAAAATTGGGATAACTTCACATAAAAAAAAATCTGAAAAAAAATATAAAACTCAATTTTCAACTAATCCAATATTAAAGGATAAAATTAAAAAAATTATTTTTTTTAAACAACAATCTAAATCAACTTGTTAAACTTGTAACTCGGATCATAAGACCAGCATAACCTTATAAAAAAAAATTATGAAGCTTTTTTTTTAAAAGATTTAATGTTGAAAGATGAAATCAAAAGAAACAAATAAAATAAATACATGTGGCAGAGATAACTCTGCACAGAACAAGTTAAAAAAAAATTATGAAGCTCAATTCTCAGATAACTCAATACTAAAAGAAAAAATTAAAAAATAATATAAAAAGAAAGTTTAGATTGTTGGATGGTGAAATTAAAAAAAATATTTAGTTAAAATAAACAGAGTCAACATGTCAAATTCATAATTTGAGCCACGATATCATGATAATCTCATAGAAAAAAATATAAAAAAAATTAAAAGTTCAATTTCTAATTAATATAATATTTAAAGATGAATGAGAAATATAAATTAAAAAAAGCAGTCCAAGTAAAAAATAATATCAGTTAACATTTTAAACCTGCAAACTAAATTATAAAATTAGAATAAATTTATATAAAGTAAATAATTTTTTTTTGGAAATCGCACTTCCAACAACAAATTATAAGTATCTAACATTTAAATGGAGGTGAAAAAACAAAATTTATAAAATAAATATGTAACCTAATATAAAAAAATTAGAAAAATTATAAAGTATGTTCCGAAATAACATAATATAAAATATTTAATTGAAAAGAAAAAATAAAAAGAAATTGAGTTATTAAAGGGTTCATTCGGGGAAAAAAAACAAAATATTATTTAAATGAATGATATTTTGAAAGGTAGCTATAATAATTCAGCCATATCCTACAATGTCTTGTTAATTACCAATCGTCACTCCTCCCCATATCGTCGCTTATAAGTATTCTAGAACTTACAAAAATGTTGGACTCCACTCCTCAAGAACCAACAAGCTCACCACCAAGCCACGATGTAATTTGTTCATGCAAACGCTCCATTTATTTGTTTTGTAGAGAACCGTAGTGTGCTCTGCCAACAATAATTTGCCTGGTATAATTACTGATTCTCGTATTTTTTTTAAATGGGAAAACAAACAAATAATTGCTATGGAAATTGGAGTATGAAAATAAAAATAAAATATGACATAAAAGAAATTATGAGTTGATTTTTTTTCTTTAGAGATCATTATTGGAAATATAATTTTTGTATAGCCGTAGACACTTTTTACTATTCACTACAATTATTGTAGAGTGATTTATATGATCCAGGCTAAAAAAATTGGTTGGGTTTGAACCGAGTGTTTTGGTTTTTTCGGACCATGCATTAGTAATTTTTAATTTGTTTGGAGGTATTTTTATATATTCAACATTTTAATTAACATTAAAATAACCAAAATACACAGTAACAAAAAAAATCAATTGTTTGGGGCAGATATATTTGTATATTTTTATTTTTTAGTACACAATACAATTATACATGTACCTTTATGTCCAAAAACAATTTTCATTTGGGTTAAAGGTAGTATGATCTTTTTGTCTCAAATTTCTTTTTTAATTGTTAGTTTGGTTGAGAGTAGTCGTGTAACTTAATATTAAAATAATAATTTTTAATCAGAAAAGTTAAGGCGCGCGGGAGCTTTTGTATATATTTTTTTTTAGATTAACGTGAGTGTTCGGCCAAGCTTTCGCGCACCACGACTAATCCCACGGGTCCTGAAGTTAACGACCATATAAGCCTCCAGTGGTCATCATATGAGCAACCAAGAACTCGAACCTGAGACCACAGAGGGAGCAAACTCCTTGATCCCAAGTCCTTACCACTTGACCACCACCTACATGATTAGTTTTTGTATATTTTGAGCGGTGCGTGTGAAGGTTTTTAATAGTAAAAAATAGATTTTCATTGTATTATTTTATTACTGTTCATCTCCTTTTTCATGATAGTGGCATGTGAAATTAAAATGTGGCCAATTCATAGTTAGTGAGTCTTTTTTCCTCTTCGTTTCTCTTTTCTATACTTGGAAAAGCATTATGGTCCTTGTTTTTACTAGCATTTAAATTTAATTATTTTAGTTTTGTTTTAAATATTTTTGTTATTTTTTCTTTTGTTAAAATTTTATTTGTTTTTAATTTAACCTTTAATTTCTAATTTGTATATGTAATATATTTCAATTTGATCCTTCTACTTTTAATTTCTTTATTTTTCCTTTATCCTCCTCGTGTCAAAGTTCTTTATTGCTTTCAATTTTACCCTTGAACCAAGTTTATGATTTTTTTTATTTTTTCAATGAGAATAGTAATAATTTAAGTTTGATCTCTCTTCTTTTAATTTCTTATTTTTTTCCTTTTTTTTGTTAAAGTTTTTGATTTTATCCTTCAAATCAAGTTTAAATTTTTTTATTTTTTAACAACAACAACAACAATATAATAGAAAATATAATAGAAATGATAATAATATCAATGATGATGATAATAATAATATTAATAATAACAGTGATAATAATAACAATGATGATGATGACATTAACGATGATAATCATGATAATAATAATAATAATGGTGGTAATGATAGTAACAACGATACTAATAATAATAATAATAATAACAATGGTAATAATATTAATGGTAATGATAACAACAATAATGATGATGATATTAATAGTTGTGATGAAAATATTAATAATAATAATAGAAAAAATAGAACTAATAATGATAATAATAATAGTAGTAGTTTATTACGACGATGATAATGATTATAATTTTGATGATAACAACGATAACAACGATGATGGTATTAGCAATAATAATAATAGTATTAACAATTATGATGTTAATATTATTTTTATGTTTTTTTTTATTTTTTTTAATACCTAAATATTATTTTATATAAAAATAAATAATTTGGCCTGAAGTGCACCACCAAGGCTAGTACTTGTCCAAGATGTATTGTTTTTAGGTTTTTTTAATGTGTATTTTTTTAGTTTAACATGGATATCCGGGTCTACTTACGCGCATCTCGACTAATGTCATTAGTCATAAAGTTAATAACTATGTAAATTTTTAGTGGCTATTATATAAACAACTATAGTCCTTCAATTTAAAATTATAAAAAAAACAAATTTTTGAGTNTAGTTTAACATGGATGTCCGGGTCTACTTACGCGCATCTCGACTAATGTCATTAGTCATAAAGTTAACGACTATGTAAATTTTTAGTGGCTATTATATAAACAACTATAGTCCTTCAATTTAAAATTATAAAAAAAACAAATTTTTGAGTTCTAAATTTTTACCACCGTCCATCACATATAGTTAATGTGTATTTTTTTTATATCCGCTGGTTATACATCATGCACTGTGGTGACACGTGATATCTGTTTTGTTGAATGGTAATTAATTAATGGAGCTCTTATGCTCCGTGAAGGACTATCAATTTTGTCCATTCATGAGTAAGTATAGGGAATAAAATCATATCCTCATGTTTAATTGCATGAAGCCTACCAGCAGCCTATTCTACCACAACTACTAATTATTATTATTATTATTAAAAAATCTAAAACAAAGTGATGTTTTTGTACTGCACCACCTAACCATACAAAACACTATTTATTTAATATAATATTATTTTTCTTTGATTTTTAAATCTATAATTTTTTACATAGTCATTTGATATTTCATTAGTTAAAGATCAAGTTTTATAATTTATTATAATTTATTTTTATGTGATATTATAGTTATTTTAGTTTTATAACCTGCATTGTAAGTTTAATAAGATAACTCGGTTAACTCGAGTTTCTTTTTTTTCTATATTTTAACTAACATATTTTTTATCTTAATTTTAACATTCAACATTGTGTTGATTAAAAACTGAGTTTCATGAATTTTTTTTATTATGTTATATTGGTTTCATGATGTAGATCATGGGTTTTACAGGTTAATCAAGGCTAACTCGACTCATTTTATTGTGTCTTTTTATAGATTTTTTTTTATTTTTATTATTTAACAATTGATTAATTGATAATTGTACTTTATAATTTACTTTAATTTTCTTCTTATGAAGTTATCCTAATTTAATCAGTAAAGTCATTGGTTTGGCAAGGAAAGTCTAGTTAGCCTAGGTCTTTTTTAGGTTTAATTTCTACGAGGTTATCGTAATATTATGACACAAATTATAATTTTAATAGTTTAACTTGAATTGATTTAAGTGTTATTTTGTTATTTTTATTTTTTTTTAATATCATCCTTGTATGTTGAGAATTGAACTTCAAAATTTATTTTGATTTCTTTATATAAGATTATCATGATTTCATAATTAAAGTTATAGACTTGACAGGTTGATCTGAGTAATTTTATTTGTTATTTTTAATTTTTAAAATTTTTAAATTTTAACATTGAGTTGAACTTTATGATTTGTTTTTATTTGCTTCATATAGGATAATCATAGTATCATAACTAAAGTCATAAATTTAATAAGTTAACCCAAGTCGATTTGGGTCGATTCATTGTGTTATTGTTTCAGTATTTTTTTTAAAAAAATATCATTTTGAATTTTTTTTAGTCAAACTTTTTTTTATTGATTTTTCAAATTGTACTTGAATGCATTAAGTTGATCAAGTTCAATCATATCATTTTAAATCAATTCCCATAAAATTTAATTTTTTATAGTAAAAAACCATTAGTAATGCTTGAATTGTTTTATGTTAAAAAAATAATTTAACCCATAATATGGAACTGATCAACAAAATACTAAAAGTATGATTTAATCATTTTAGCCACAAAACACTTTCATTAGAATGATCTCTTTTTTTTCTTCACTCTTCAATAACATAATATTTTTTTATTTTATTTTTTAATACTAGATTAGTTTAAGATTGTGCTTTGTAATATTTTCTGGGTTATATATCACCTTCATGGATTTGAGTTTTTTTTTCTTATTTTGATCTTCAATATTAAATTTATTAGGAATGAGATTTCATATGTTTTTACTTTTTTTTATTAAATTATTTTGATCTCATAATTCAGATTTAAGTTTAATAATTTAGCTCGAATTGATATGAGTTATTTTTTTAAGCCTTTTTTTTCTAGTTGATTATCTTTTTAATTTCATCATTTAATATTAGAAATGGTTGAAATCAGGCTTTGTATTTTTATATTTACTTTACACGAGATGAGATTATCATAGTTTCATGATCTAAATAACATATTTAACTGATTAAATCTGATCATTTTTTAATTAAATAATTTTTTATTTAGTTTTATAATTTTTAAAAATGATTTTTTATATAATTATTCCAATCTGATAAATCAGATTAGGAGTATAATATATTAATATATTTTCACTTAGTTCATTCTTTTGATCATTTTCTAACACACACCCTACAACAATATGTTGGTATTAGGGCATCGTTCATGTAAATTCAATTTATGCAGTCAGGTAATAGATATTGTTTATGCTTTAACGTATGGACAAACAAGGGAAATTAACTAAACCAAAGGAAAACAGCAGAATTGGCAAGAAAAAACCACATAAGATTCTTTAATACAGAAGATGAACTTAGCATGAAAATTTTGAATTATTAAGAATTTTACTTTTATAAATAGGATATACATGGGAAATTTTCAAGTATTACTAATAATAATAATAAAAAGAAATTTAACTAATTATCACCCAGCATGGTGAATTTTATTGGCAAGTCCAATCCCTCGAAAACTTTCTCAATTATTTTTCAATTAAACAGAGAATTCTTAGTGACGTTGAGATGTCTTCTCGTACTCTGGGAATTCTTAATGATCTGTATGATTGAAAAAATTGAAACAAAAATAAGGGCTCAATAATTAAAAAAATTTATTTTTTATATTTTCAAACTGTTTTAAAGTACAAATATAAAAATAATTTTAAAAAATAAAAAATATCATTTAATATAATTTTTAACTAATTTTTTAAAATAACTGCTATTATATTTCAAAAAATCCTTTAAATTTGATTATAACGGCGAAGTTTTAAAATTTAAAACTAGCAACGTGAGTTTTATTTTGCGAATTTGTTTAGAAACACGTTGTAAATTATGTTTTTTTAAATTTTATTTTTTATATCATTTTAACATGTTAATATTAAAAATATTTTTTAAAAAATAAAAAATTAATTAATATATTTTTAAATTAAAAATATTTTAAATAATAATCACAAATCCAAACAATACCTCAGGTGATGCCAGATCTCGAAAGTCCAGATGAACGGGCGAGTTATAACTCAGTTCAAGGGCTCCCACCCACCGCATTGATTAACATTCTCCTCTCCATCGCCCATGCTAAAATACCCCACCAAAGTGTTCTTACAAATAATTTCTACGGCCAGGGAGTTCAAATTTCCAGACCCACACGAATCACACCCATCAGACTTGTCTGAAGGTTCAGGTTATAGGGCGGTCCATCCAATCCATGAGTTACCGGATTAATCCGGATTTATTACAAAATAATGATGCTCCGAACAAAAAAATAAAATAAAATAAAAACAAACAAAACCATTTTGTTTGGTTCGGACAAAATAAATCCTTAAGATTGATTTGATCATGTATCAGTGGGATATGACCAGATTAATTAAATTATAATATGAACATCCAAGTTACATTGACTTGTTGACTGGATTAATTTTATAAAAAATTAAAAATTATAATCTAAATTATAAAATAGATTTTTAAGTTTACCTCACTATATGAGTTACTCGAGAGTATATTTATAATTATTTTTTAAATAACTTTTTATATTAAAATATATGTTAATAATTTTTTTATTTTTAAAAAATATTTTTGACATTAATATATTGAAATCACTTAAAAACATTAAAAATATATTAATTTAATAAAAATTAAAAAAAGAAAATTTTTAAATATTTTTAAAATATAAAAATAATACAAAGTAAACATACAACAACGGCATTGTGTACGTACCATTATGCTTAGCAAATTCTGCAACCTTTTTTTTTTTTTGGTATATATCTATCAACAACCGGTCCTCATCCTTCAAAATATAGTTAATTTCGAGACTATACATCACTTTTTTATATCATGTTTCTAAAAATATTTTATTTTTTATTAAAAAATATTTTTATATATATTTTAAATTATTTTGATACACTGATTTTAAAAATAATTATTAAAAAAATAAAAAAATATTTTAATATAAAAAATATTTTTTAAAAAACCGCAATTAGTTGTAAACATACTCTTCTAATTGTGCTATCTTATTTGGTCTGCTAAAGCTTTGCTTGGAAAACTTGTTATATTTTTTTTTAAAAAAGACAAGGATTAATTGTTGATATAAATAAAAATAAGCATTTTAAAGGCTGGAAAGTATTTGTTTGTGGCTATAGAGACAGTGTTTATATATATATATATAGCCTCGATGAGTTAAAAGTATCTATATGTAGTCAGAAATTAAATGAGGGTGTACAAAGAAAGCATCCCTTTCTGAGCAGTCCAAATAACAACATGAAGTACCACCTCCTTCCCCTCATTAATCATTATCCCTTCCTCTTCTTTTCCCACAGCCTTTTCGCTCTTTTTGTTGCCCTCTTCTCCTTTCTCCATCCCTCCTATTTACCATCATCATGTTTATCCCCTCCTAGATTTTCTTGATTTTTATCTTTTATTTATTATTTATTAAATAAATTTTTTAAATTTGTATATATTATTTTTTGAATTTTGAGTATCTATTGAGTATTTATTATATATATATGTGTGTGTGTGTTTTATGTCAATATTTAAAGTATGTATATATATATATGTTTTCTGCCAATATATGTTTTATATTAAAAAACTCTAAATATTCCATCAATCTATTTACATAATATAAATATTTATATTAGTCAAATTTTAAATTGGGTTTGATAATATCCTCACTTTAAAAATTATTTTTTAAAAATAATAGCTTCAAGATTCGAATATAAAAAAATTAAAGAAAGTTAATTCAAGACATGAGATTATTTGTCCCCGTATGCTACATTCTCATCGTCACCGTTAATTTGATTGCCTCTACTGAACATACATAAATTCCTCTCAACTGCCACGTGTACGGCCAAAACTGGTTCTCATGCAAATATGAAAAACTAGGCTCCATAAAAATCCTAGCAGTTCAGTAATTAGGACCCTCTCCCATTAATGACCCCAAATCATCAACAAGCAAGCAAGTCCCCAAAACAGAAAGTGTTGAAGGGCATTGTTGTCATTACGCAAAAAGCTGGCAAAGGACAGTTTGAACACCTCCAGAGAGGAGAGATAAAGGAAACTTTGTTAGCCTTTTTTATTTCAAAGACTCGGAGGGACAAAACAGACTAGAGAGATAATAAGCGTACTGTTACCAGTGAACTACCCCTTGTCTTTTTAGCTGTTGCCTCGCCGGAAACCATTCTTCCCCGTTCTTTTCTTTGTGCTCACCGGTTTAAAAACCACCATGGAAGAAACCGGTTTTGTCCCGTTTCCGGGAAGCCTAGACCCTAGGGCTCAAGAGTTCCGACCTCGACATAATAATCTTCAAGATTTCACTACAAAATTTCCTCCTTTCGGGCCGCCGCATCCGCCGCCGCCGCCACCACAACTACCTCAGCTCCTGCACCAAGTCTACTACCCCTACACTCCTCAAGCGGTGCCGTTTTGCGACTTTGTAGGTTTCACCCAGTATCATCATCACGTGCCTCCGATGTACGATACCGTGGGTACTCCTCTCCCTCTTCCTCCTACTGGCGCGCCTACTCGGACTCTGGTACTGAGTTCAGTGCCGAGCGACGTGAGTGAGACATTGATTAGGAGAGAATTGGAGCTTTTTGGAGAAGTTAGAGGGGTCCAGATGGAAAGAGTAGGTGATGGGATCGTGACCGTTCATTTCTACGATCTAAGACATGCAGAGAGAGCCTTGAGGGAGATACGAGAGCAGCACATGCTGCATCAAGCCAGGCTAAGGAATCTCTTTATTCAAAATTGTGAGAGCTTGAGCTTGAATATTGCACCACCCCCACCGGCGCGTGGTTTGATTGCGGGTTGTGTGGTTTGGGCTCAGTTTATTATCCCGTCATGTAAAGCGGTGCCCGACGGGCAAAATCAAGGGACCCTTGTGGTCTTCAATTTGGACCCCAATGTTTCTACTAGATGTCTCAAAGAAACTTTCCAAGCTTTTGGTAACTTATTTGTCTTGTTCTGGGGTTTTTTTGAGGTTTTGGTCTTGTTGGTTCAAGGCAGATTGCTTGAAACTTTCGTGGGCTATCTTCTTCCTGCTAACTGTTTTTTGTTTTTAACATTTTCTCATTGGGCAGGTGCTGTTAAGGAATTGAGAGAGACTCCTTTGAAGAGGCACCAAAGGTTTGTGGAGTTCTATGATGTGAGAGATGCAGCCAAGGCACTCGGAGAGATGAATGGAAAGGAAATTTACGGAAAGCAAGTTGATATTGAATTCAGCCGTCCTGGTGGGTATGGAAAGAAGTTTTTCAATGCCTGCACCACCACTTCCAAAACCTCCTCTTTCTCTGCTCCTGCCATCAACTCCACAACAAACCTTAACCGTTCCAGAATTTCAAGTTACGCCTCTCCACCATCACCACCATTGCTTCGTAGATTCTCCTCCGGCTGCTCGTCTCCGAATATCTCCCCACGCTCATTTCTGTCCGAAACTCACTCCTCAGCTGGAAAGAAACCGTCTGGTAATCCTGGCAAGGGAAATCCTAATGAGGCTTCAAATGAAGCTGCTTCATCGGGGTTCTTGTCATTGGGTAGTGGTGCATTTGGAGATGGAATTGTTGAGAAGGTTACTGATCATGGGCCTTCCAAGAAAAGCTCAAAAAAGAGCCAGAACAGCCAGTCCTTCACAACTACAAAGCATCAACAGAAGAGTGCGAAGTCATGGAAGGGAACAAGGCAAGCGAAGAAGTTCGATACTCGTTTTCTCATAAGTGGTGATGATTCCATGGTGGAAACCAGTGGGAGTGATTCCAGAACCACTGTCATGATCAAGAACATACCCAACAAGTATAGGTTGGTTTTCTTTTCTGCTACCACCATTATTATTCCTTTAATAGAACTAATCAATAAACTAATACTTGCTGCGCTCCTTTTTTTACTACTCTACATATACGGGACTACAGATGTTTTTACTAATATCTGCTGGTAACTTAGAAGCGTATATATGTTGAGGTGATTCATTAATGTTTATTAATGAATAATTGCAGTCAGAAGCTGTTGTTGAATATGTTGGACAATCACTGCATTCACTGCAACGAGCAGATTGCCGATGGGGATGACCAGCCCTTGTCTTCTTATGACTTTTTATACCTTCCCATTGATTTCAAGTGATTCCCTTTTTCTTCTTTATCCTTCATTTATTTCCTTTGTTTCTTTCGTTTCTGTGAAGTTAGGTTTCTTTGGCATATAAGTAGAAACAAATATTCAGACAATTGAATTTCCATGTAGTAGTTAATAATTAATTACAGAGCTGCACAATGCTGAATTTTTCTTGATTTGAAAATTAAACAGTAACAAATGCAATGTGGGGTATGGGTTCGTGAACATGACGTCCCCACAGGCAGCATGGAGGCTCTACAAGGCCTTCCATAATCAACACTGGGAGGTCTTCAACTCTCGAAAAATCTGTGCAGTCACTTACGCTAGAGTTCAGGTATCCCCCCTCTTTTCTCTTTCAACATCCCCATCCCCAAGCGTGAGCAATACTGAAGTTTGTATTATTTTTTTCTGGTTTTAAAGAAAATATTTACTTGTGCAAATGATGAAGGGATTGGAAGCGATGAAGGAGCACTTTAAGAACTCAAAGTTCCCGTGCGAGATGGACCACTATCTTCCAGTTGTTTTCTCTCCGCCTCGAGATGGGAAGCAACAGACGGAGCCTCTCCCGATTATTGGCCTAAAGCAGCTCCTACAGCCCATCAATCCAGGTCACCGCCCTCACCATGAGATTGAAGATGGTGTAGATGATAGCAGCCTCAAGATTTGCAACAAACTATGTGGTAACACTGACCAAGAAGGAGAAAACCAGCTCATGTGCTGTAGCAGCATCAGCAGCAGCCAAAACGGCGGCGGCGGTGTTGGTGATGATGACAAAGACAGTAGTGGCGGCAGCAGCTAGGCGATAGGAGTATCATATAGATAATCATATATTTACTGCAAAAACCAACGCTGTGTCCGTCACTGGTCTCCTGCTAAAAACAGCTTAAGCTGCACCGCCCAATGAGGTGCTTGTTGAGCACCGAGCCTCCCCACTCACTTACATATAAAAGCCCACTGTCACTTTACCAAGCCTAAAAACCTTTATCTGTTCTCAATCAGTCTAGCTACCTGACCTGACCACCATCACCTCCATCTACTCTCTCCCTCTCCCTCCACTGTAATGTGGCAGTAAAAACTAAAGAAATTGTATTGTACAAGCTCGTTTTTGTTTTTGAATCCCTCTTTTTAGCTGGTTATGAAAATTGTAGTTCAAAATGGTGGCAGTGTTTATAGCATATGCATGGGGTTCTTTAGATTTACTTGGAAGATTATCATGACTGGGTTATGATTGATTAATCTATTTATTCTTGGTCTAGAATTAAGAATGGAATAATATTCTTATTACGAAGACAATAAATATAAACATCGGAAAACGCAGTTGTATGTTTCATCTTCTTGGATACGAGGGATTAAAAATAATTTGGGTTTACGTTGAACGTTCCAAGGAAAGAGGGAAAAACCAGAGGATAAAAGGAAGCCTCCTCCAGCCGTTCAATGCTTTTCTTAGCAGATGGCAGCCATTCACTTGTATTATGTGTACGTCACCCCCTTCTACCAGTGTTCATGCTCATGCTGCTGTCATTTTCGCCTCGCCCTGGCGCACTCTAGCATAGCATTCCCTGTTTGTGCTAAAGGGCGCTGTACGTCCTCTTTCCCTTTCACGTACTTGAAGCCCGTTTGTACATGGCTGGGGTTATTTTGCGCACGTTCTATGCACCGTGGCGGATGCGCTGTTGCAGTATTTAATTTATCCAAGATTATGTTAAAATAGTTTATTTTTTATTTTTGAAAATTTATTTTTAATATTAGAACATCTGAAAGTATATAAAAAATTAATTTAAAACAAAAAAATAATTTTTTCCAAATATATATATATATATATATATATTTTTTTTAAAAAAAAACAACCTATACCTGTTTTGTGGGCGTTAATAATGATGTTTGTTGTTTCAAGGTTATGGCCTTGTTCGATGATGTTCCAAGAGACTTAAAGTTCAACAAATGGGAATATTAAAATGCTTGGGGGACGCAAGATTGTCCTCCATGAACGCTCACAGTTTTTTTTTTTTTT
>SRLM01000520.1:128212-143007 GCA_015708895.1 Populus ilicifolia
ACTATAATGATTTTATATTAATTATTTAATACATCTTTAAAATGTCAGCCAACTTTAAATTTATACAGATTTATTATTACCTCATATTTAATTTTTAATTTAATTATAAAAAGTAAGGATTATAAAATTTAAAATCATAATTGTTTAGTTATTAAATTCTAATATAATATTAAGTAACTATATAATAATAAAAAAATTTAAAATAATAGATGAGATTCTTAAAATGACTTTATATTAACTCTTTAAGAATAAATAAAAGAAAGAAGAAAAATAGATTATAAATGTTAGAAAGCAACAAATATAAAACTAGTCTTGAAACATTTTTTAAAAACTTTAGTTTCGGATCAAGTGATTCATTAATATAATATCAAAGTTTTTTAATAAATTATTAGGAGTTCATACTACCACACTTAATTTCTATAATTTATTAAATTAAATTTTAATATAATATAATGATGGATCTATGTAAATATTAAAGTTAAAGAGATTTTACTTATAAAAATATATTAAAGATTTATGTCTACTGGACTTTACTTGAAGCTTAATCTTTTAATTCAAAAAGATGTTTCATCTTAATTTTGAGGTGAAGTAAGAAAAAAAAAGATTTTAACATGTTCACATTGCCCATTATTGAAATTGAAATAAACTAAAAGGAAAAGGAGATGTTCACATTGCACATTATTGAATTTCTATACTAAAGTGTATGGTCAATCTGATTAATACAACTCTTTTTAGTCGAAGAAATCTTTAGGTATGGTTAAGGAATATTTTTTTATTTTAATCTTTTGTTTTTATATGTTAGTTTTAGGTGGGATTAGGGGGTAGATTTATACTTTAATATTTAATAAATATTTTAAAAAATAATGACATTCATGGTGAACATGTAAAGAGTGATTGTTGTATTTAGGATGCGCGTGTTGCGTTGTCTAGTGACTAGATGATAGCTTTTACGACAACATATAAATTTTTTTGATAGACCCTCCCTTCATGGTTGGTACATATCCTTAAAAGATCTCGGTTTGACATAAATATTCATTTTTTTCTTTTCTTCTTCTCTTTCATCATTAGTTTTCATGTCTAGTTATCCAAAGCTTTCCTTCAGTGTTTTTTAGGTCTTTGGATTTTATACCTATTCTCTTGGTTTTTATTTTTTTTATATCTTTTGTATAGTTGTTATTTTTTTTTAATTTTATCATTCAATCTAATTTTTCATGTGTTATTTTTTTCACTTTGATCCTTATTAATTTAATTTTTTAAAATATTTTTATGTATTTTTTAATTGATTTTTAATTTCATCCCTTAATCCAAGTTTATGATACATTGTTTTTTTTCAACTCGGTTCTTATTCTTTTGAATTTATTGTTTTTCTGTTAAAATTATTTTTCTTTTTAATTTTACTATTCAATTAAAAAGTTGTAGTTTCCCTCTAATTTATTTTTTATTTTAATTTTTATCCTCACTCTTCTAATTGTTATTTTTTAAAATCTTTTTGTATAGTTTAATTTGTTGAGGGTTGAGTTCTGTGGTTTTTTCATGTTTGGTGCTTTTAGATGAAGGAGTTAGGTCATGAGTTTAAAAAATTAACGTGAGTTAACATTATTTTTATCTTATTTTATTTTCTGATTGCATAATTTAACAATTATTATTTTTAAATTAGACTTTGTGGTTTTTTTGATTTTTTTATCAGATTATCACAATCCAATAACATGAGCCTTAAGTTTTGTGCATTAATTCAGGTTAGTTGGCTCTTTATTATTTAGGTTATATATTTAGTAAGTTATCTCAAGTGGACTCAAGTTTGTTTTTTATTCATTTTGTTTTACCTGATTTTGCACTTTGAAAGGTAGTTTTTTCTTTAAATTATTGTGATTTTTTAGTCCGTTTGTTATTATTGTCTATTTTTTATAGTCTAATTAAAATAAAATCATTTTATTATATCCAATTATGTCTATAACTTGAGTCATTGTTTTTTTTTTTTTAAATACACCTACAACATCTAGATATCATTATTTACGAGGAAAAAGACATAGCACAAGTCAAAGTCTAATTAACAAAACCTATTACTCTCTGTCCCTATACATTATAAAAGTAAGTTAATATTTTTGCCCATTACTAAAAAAACCTATGAACTAGTCTTAAAGGATAAAAAAAATCTTTTCATGAGATTCATTTGTTATTCTAAAATTAATTTTAGGGGTATTTAAATTTTTTTAATTGAATTTCTTTTATTTTATATCTATAATATTTAATTAGTTAAAATTGAATCTTTTAATTTATTTTGATTTAAATTTTATAGGATTAATACAGACTCATTCTTCATATTACACATTTCACAGGTCTATCAACATGACAATATTGTTTTTAAAATGTATTTTGTACATTATTCATCAAATTATTTACTTCTTATCATCTTTATGTTTTTTTAAGGTTATAAAAGAATGACCTAACGCGTAGTGGAGTACGAGTAAAAAAGAACTATTCTGCACAACATGTATGGAAGATGAGAAAGTGGAAGAAAAGAAAATGAAGAGAAAAAACACATAAATTTCAAGATTTTTTTGTGTCGTAGAGAAGGGAAAATGAAAAGTTTTTTTTTTTTGTTCGAAGGCCACTTACCAATCTCTGCGTTTAAATTTAAAGAGAGCAAGTAAAAAAAACATAAGATTATGATTCTAACCTCATAAAACCAGCTCATTAGCTCTAAACCAAGGGATTATCTAAGTAATTTTATCTCAATATTTTCCAGTCTCATTCCTTGTCATTTCAAATCACAAAAATACTTTCTTTTCCCTCCCTCATTCTGTTAATAAACATCAAATCTCCAATTTGCGTAGTTTGGAGAGTAAATTGTAAGTCCCTTGACTTGAAAGTCTCTCATTTTCGTCTTCTTTGATGCCAGAAACTATAGTATCGAACGACATTACTCGTGTGGTGGTATTTTACCCCTTAAACCTTACTCTTCTTGGATAATGAATGTTGTAAATCACATGATGAGTTGATTCGTCATGTGAAGGATGTCTTCTCGGAAATCTTATCCCTTGCCGAAGATTAGATACAAAAAAAGGTGATCATTGCAGAGATTATCGAACGTTGACCTGTTAAATATATATATCCTCCCTGTTAAAAGGATGTCCATGCAGAAAAGCTCTTGTTCCTGTGCCGGTGGCTGGACCATTTCGAGAAAGAAGCAGAAAGCTGCAGGGATTTTAGCTCATATTGCTTCTTAGGAATATGAACACCAGCCATGCTTCCACTTTTCGACCTAGACTTGTTTAACAAGGATAAAAATAGTCACGTCTTTTTACTGACCGGATACGCGATATTATATGGTGATTTTGTGTATTTCCCCCCCCTTTTTTTACGTCTTTTCATTTGATAAGTTGGAATTCCAAACATTTTTTTATTTATATATTTATTTTTATTTTGAACCACAAAGGTGGGTTGATCGATGTCGATCGACCTTTCTTATTTGGTCAGCTACAAAAATGGAGAAGATATAGTCAATTTTACAGAAAAGATGGACGGAAGATTTAAAACATTACCAGAAACGATGTGATTAAATTTCAACATCACTACAAACCCATTAATTTCCATCCAAACTTAGTCGTACAGAAATTACTTTGTGATTTCACAAGTAGTTCATAAGATTTACTTGAAACTTGAAAGCTCCTAGAACAACCATTGACTAATCTGAAAGCAAGGAAGGCAAATCAAGAGGCATGCACCTTTTGGTGTGCCTGCCTATTGGGAAACTGACGAGAGGTTCCATGCCTCCGTGGTGCTTCCTTCCCGGCCAGGCTTGTCGGGCGTCCATGATGGAAGTTGAATCAAATGCAAATTCGTCTTCGTTATTTAATGCTATCACCTGCATTTCAAGAACACCCCCATCAAGTAGAACCAAGTCAAATAGATAAAAGATCATGTTGAGAAGGATCCCAATGAGGTCGTGAAAAACTTCAGTCCGGAATTTAGCTCTTAAGAGTGCGATCTAGGGCTACTTCATGAGTTTTTTTTTTTTTTTTTTTGCAAAACAAGTCCCATATGGATATAAAGAAGACTCCAATGTTTAAGTTAGTGAAATAATGTTCTGGAATATAAATAAAACTGCAGGGAGAATGCGTCTGTCTGCTGTGTGTTTCTCTCAATGATTTTGTTGAACAATTGTTTATTGAGCCCAGAACTTATACATCTACTTTTTGAATATTTTTTCATATAGAAAAAAAGTATATATTTTTAGAAAATTGGGTTATAAATCGATGTGTCATGCTGGATATTGGTTATATCATTGGCCATGATGTTCTGCTATTTGATTGAATGACATGTTAGGTAGCCATCGTCGGCATGAAAAGTGGGCATCGGAGGCCAGGAGAGTAGGGCTGCGTGGAGATGCTGTGCTGCTTTGCATAGAAAAATATGGTGCTTGCACATAAAACTTGAATGCTGCCCGGTCCTGAAAATTAATAAAAGTACATTGTTTTTTTTCCTAAAATAAATCTGTGCACCGTGAAATTAACCAATGTTAATTGACGACGGGCATCGCAAAATACTATTTATTGAAATACTAATTTGTTAATCGTGAATTTTGCAAATTAATTTAATTGATTTAAAGTTTTTTTAGTTTTCTTTTTAAATTTTATTATTTATTATTTAGGTTTTGATTAGGATTTCAACATTATAAAATATTTTAATTTAATTTTTATAATTTTATTACATGAGTCAATCATATAATGAGTTAGTTTAAGTTGACTAATATATTTTTTTATTTTTTTTATTGATTTTTTTTAATTTTACTCTTTGACATTTAATTAATTAAGAATTAAACTTTATAATCTACTTTGATTTGCTTTTTATTAGGTTATTTCAATCTTATTATTTATATTTGATAGGTTAGCCCAAGTTAACTTATTTTTTTTATTCTTCAATATTAAGTTAATTGAAAATTAAACTTTAATATATATTTTATTTATTTATTATAATATTATTATAGTCTCATAACTCAAGTTATAAATTTTACATTTTAACCGAGAATGACTAGTTGACTTGGGATCAAATCATATATATATATATATATGTGTATATATATATATTAAACTTGAGATTGAACCAATCCATATTGTATATGCCTGCATTTTAAATTTAAACAATTAAATTACTTAATAATAAGATATAATGTTTTATATATATATATATGTGAAATAGATCTATTATTTTTTATGCCATTTGAATTAAAATGATTATAAAAAATATTCTAAATTTATTGTAGCTTTTTCAGTGGCTAATCTGATAAGAAGAAAAACTTCAATACTGTTATTTAAAAATCTTGTATTAATTTAATATAACTTTTATACCTGTATTTTCTCAACTTACAATTTATAAAACAATTAACTTATTTATATATTTCATATGTCATAGATGATATTTAGAAATCAGATAAAATGTATAACTATCCATAAAAAAATATTAAAAGAAAACAATTTAAAATGTTCAAAAAATGAAAAAAAAAAGAATTCTAATCATTCTATAACATATAATTTATCAAGTTAAAAAGTAATATATTTACTCTATTTAAACATATCAATATTTATCCAAATCCCTAAAAAAAAAAAAAATTCTTTTAACGAACCCTCAACACTGCATATACACAAACCAAGTCCTCATATCAACTCCCATTCAAAACACATGTTAGAATATTTATGTTATTGAATACAATGAGATTAAATATCAAGTAAACCTAAATCAATTTAATATTTATTTTTTTTATTTAACATTGTGTTTGAGGTAGATAAGTTAAATTTTGATTTTTTTTTATTTAGAATTAATTTTTTATATTTTAGGATTGCTTTGTTATATTGTTACTAAAGAAAATTAAAATATTATTTTACTATATTTTTAAATAAAAAATATTTAACCAGCTGTCGAGGACGAATACATCATTAGATTTAAGAAGGTGCGTGAAATGAAATCAAGCTTATAAAATGGAAAAGTATATTTCTATTTCTATACATGGAGCTGTATGTATTTTCGCCGTAGACCATCGCTTTCTTCATCTGAGGGAGAGGAGATAGGCTCGGTTATCTATACGTTAATCTGTAGTCGTATTAATGTGTGTTTGGCGCAGGATATTTTTTATCTGAAAATAAATTATAATAATTTCATTTTTATATTTAAAATACATCTCAAGACAGCTACCGTACTTCCACGTACTCACTTAATCAATAATTTATCACGAAAGAGAAAGGAGACCATGTGATTTCGCTGAGGAGCAGGAATCCAATGCCAGGCTACAGCTGCTATACGTGGCAGTACCAGTGGCTTCAGGGCCTTTTGACCTTCAGCCGTACTCCGTCCCACCACCAGGCGCTGACACAGATAGCCCTGAAAGGCCCAAGCCCTGCCTGACTCGGCGGCAAATTAGCACGACTCAGCTAAATCTTATTCATAATTAAATTTATAAGACCCGGATAATTATTAGAGTATCTGTCGATCAGTTTAGCAAAAAGAAGCTTTGATTGACTTCTTATTTGCCCTTTTTAGTTCTTAAAATAAGATATCTTTTACTAGCGTGAATAAGAAATTCAAAAATAAAAAGATAAAAGAAAGTCAGCAATAAACAAATAAATGATTGACAAAATTTTCAGTAAATATTTATTAAAAAAATTAGAATCAAAGTTTAACCGATTAAATTAAGATAGAGCATAAATGTAATTATCCAAGTATAGATGTAATTTTTTTTTTAAACTGAGATTATACCTGTTTTAGAGTGTGTTAATATAATATTATTTTTAAATTTTATTTTTAATACCAACAGGGCTTTAAAAAACTAAAAATATAATAATTTAACATTAGAGAATTAAAAAATTAAAAAAAAAAAAAAACACGCCAGAATCAGAATGCCAATCAAAACCCTAATCAAGTCTGCAAGCTTAACTTAAAGTTGCCTCGTCTAATTTGCAATCCTGCTGTTTCATCCTCGTCTGTGCTGGATGCTTGCTGGCCAGGCCATGCTTTGGCAGTGGTCTGTTTTATTGTTCTTTCCTGTCACAGGGCCGAAGCTCTCCCAACCCTCCGCCAGACCTCTCCCTCTCTTTCTCAGTACCCACTTTAAATGCTTTCTGTCGTTTAGCTCCCTCCTCTACCTCTCTCACTGCCACCGTCGCTGATCCATCTGCGTGTATCTTCGTGCTCTTTAATTTTCTCTCGTTTCTTGGGGTTTCGACACGTGGGCCACTTGGTAGCTGCCACGTTCGTCGGGTTCTCCAGGCACCCCGTTCAGCCGTTTGGATCTCTCTGTACAGTACAAATATACAACTTTCAACCTCGTATTGTTGGCATCAAATTGCCAGGCACTGCTGACAGTTACTGTTTCTTTTCAACCAGCAATCAAGCGCTGCAGGACGAATCTCCAGGCTTCTTTATGAACACTACCAATTTGCTCATTACTAATAATAAGGGATAAATTGAGCAATTCCCATCGTAAAATGTTACATAAATATTTTTTTCAAATAACATATTTGTTTTAAAATCACAGTTCCTCATGTTCATTATATGTCACAAATAACGGCAAGATTTTAATTGAATTACAGGTTTATAACTATGTCATCTATTTAAATTTAAGATTAACTAGTTAATGAATTCATAAAAAAAATTATATAATTATTAAAACTAGGATTCCAAAGTAAAATTTTTAAAATTTAAAGATACAATGTTGTTAATAGTATTAGTAACAATTTCATAACCACGCCAAAAAAATAGCTTTTAAAAACTTTTGTATAAATTTGAGTTAAATCTCTTTCTAAGTTTGCATTTATGTAACTAATAATTTCATATTTTAATTGAAGCTTGTTTATTAATCTATAAGTTGGACAGAGATTATATTTTATTCATAAAATATATTTTTAAAAAATTTATAAATTTATAATTTTTATATGAAATAGTTAATCAATTATATAAATATATTTAACTGGTTAACCGATTGGCAACTGTAACACTTTAAAAAAGCAACAAGTTTAAATGCTGCTATTATGAAATGTAACAATTATCCTGTCACACTTAAAAATATAAACACAACAAAATAAAAATATATTATTATACTAAATATTTTTCAAATAGTAATATTCTATGAAAACTTTAATTTACATTGCTAATTTAAAAAAAGTTCCAAGAATAACTCAATGAATCATGATACAGGGAGAGAAGAATTAGAAGTTTTTGGTATTGTGTTTGGAAAGTATTTTAAAAAAAATTAAAAATATTTTATTGTTTTTATTTTAAATTAATATATTTTTAATATTTTAAAATTATTTTTATACGTTGATATTAAAAATAATTTTTTAAAAATAAAAAAATATTTTTAAAAACAACCCCTGCTATGTTTCCTAACACCCTAATTAACATCTTAAGAAACTATGTTCCAGTATGCTCCAAGCATCCACTTTGAGCCTCACCTTAATGCGTTACCCGATCTGTTTTTTTATGAAATTTAATGGGTTACTGCAGCGTTAATATTTAAAAAAAATTTATGATGTTAACAAGTGTGTGTGTGTATATATAAGAAACAAACAGACAATTTTCTTACAGACCCACCATGAAAATATGTCATAAATCACATCACTGAATAACTAGCAAGGCGCAAAAACATGGCAATGCAACCAAAATGAAAAAAAGAAAAGAAAGCAGAAGCATTAGCCCTAGGGATCAATGATTTTTTTATATTTTTTTCTCTATCTTCTATATATATATATATGATCTTATAAATTTTAAATGAATAAATTTGTTTGTATAGCGCTATTATTGTCGTTGTTAGCAGTTATTTATAACCGGCGGTGCATCGCTTCTCTGACCGGGGAAAGAGAAGAATGGCTGGTAACTGGTCAAAGATTTTGGTTCGGGAGAAGTGACTGGACAGTGGCCAGTGGGCACCGTGGCGATAGTGGCATGCGTGCGCAGTATGTTCTTTTGTGCTGATCAAGACGACACGGTTGGCCACTTGGATCCTTCTTCTTAGTTTATTACAATCAAGGATAAAAAAAAAAACTCAATAGTACGTGCTCGATACAAGTAAAATAAAAAATGCTTTTGAAAGACCCCCTTTGCACGGATGCGTGTCTTCTTTTGGACAGTGCATTTCTTTTAGAACAACACTATTTTAACCATAATTTATATCGGTCTTTTTCTTAAAGATTTTTTTTTTGTTCAGTCCTTTCTTTATGTATATTATGTATGGGCGAGGTGATCTATTCTCTTATTTGGCCATATCGAGTGATCAACTAGAGTTCATCCCTGCGAGATGATGCTTTCTTGTTGTCTGAGCGTACGAGGCCTCCAAAGTTACACCACACAATCCTTCCTCTGCAGCAGTCCCTCGTTCATGCTTATGCATCCCTTTTCACCCCAATCAGTACCCCATGAATTCTTCACCATCCAGTACTTCGTTCCATCTTGATTCAGCACTGTGCCACAATCTCCAGTGAATACTCCCTGCAATCAGAGCACACAAAATCCGTATTCGTTAATAATATATATATAGCTGGAGATATTGGATTCTTGGCTTGCTAAAGTTCAGTCAATGTTTATGGTACTATGAACTGTCATTTTGAAAATTTAGTCAGATACTTGCCTCGGAATAGAACTGGGGATCCTTGCCACCAGCATCCATTGCGATTGCTACAGGTTGGTTTGCGACAGCTTTCATCAAGGCATTTTCATCATTTTCAGCAACCATTTCATACCCATCAATATTCACTACTGGGGCATTCATCTGCAACACCAAGAGGAGTTATGGTCCCATATGCATCAGGAACATGCAATTAATGGAGAATTAATCTTGACGCAGAGGTCATCCTAACCTTGGTTGAGTCACAAGATTCATCTTTAGCTCTGTAAGGATACGTATTCGCTGATGTTAATCCACCAATTTGCTTAATAAACTTAAATGCGTCTTCCATTAATCCTCCATCGCAGCCATGGTTATCAGAATCGCGATCAACTAGCTCTTGCTCAGATAAAGAGACCAGCTCTCCCGTTTTGATTTTGTTTATGCTTTCCACTGCTGCTACAGTTGAAAATGCCCGAAAGCTCCCTATAACAACAGCAGGAGTTTTTGAGTAATATTGTTCAAATTAAGCAATATCTAAAGTCACATATATTTGCCGAGTATATATACCGTAAAACTTAATCTTAACAAATTTATTAACACCAATAGGTGGAGGCGAAATGAGAAAAAAAAATCCAGTGATCAGAGACTTAACACACTTGCCTTGGTCCCAGATACTGGTTACTGCTCCATTCCTCCAGCAGTCAACAGAGGAAGGAAGGTTACTTGTATCCTCATGAATCAACCCAGTTCCCTGTCTTGGTCCAAGGAGCATCCTGTAGTGGCTAACCTTCGAGCCTCCATAGTGTTGAAAGAACTCATGGTTGGTCATATCAGCAAACCTATTCAGTTTCAACTTGTTAGGCTTGTCCTTGCTATTCACCTTGTGAATATGTTTCAAATTTGCCTTGAATATATTGAAGCGCTTTTGTTTTGCAGTGAGGCTGCGGGAAATTGTGTGTTGACCCCTCCATCTCTCGCACATCAAGAATAACGTTGTAGGCTTATGTTATGCGTTGGAGATGCATTACAGCTTTTCTAGAGGTGATGCTTGACTGAAGCCACATGAAAACCACAGTCCTTACTCAACTCGTTTTTTTTTCCCTCTATCCATGAAAATTTTAAAAAAATTAAAAACTTATGATATTTTTTATTATATTAAATGTAAACTAGCAAAATTTTTTACTTTATTTTTTAATTAAAGTATTTATATTTTTTCTTCACCATTTGATTTGATTTATTATAATATATGAAGACCTTTTTCTACTTCTATAAAAGAAAGGTTTCATTATTGTTAGGTTTATTTAATGAAATACTGTTTTAAATTCTTTGAGATATATGTATCTTTTCGAGCTCTTATCAAAACTCAATATTCTATTGTGATCAAATATTTTAGGTGTGATTTCGGTAGGGAATACACCTCTAATAAATTTTACCAATTGCTTGCCTTAGATGGAACCATTCATCAAATTTCATGTAGAGATACTCCTGAGTAAAATGGTGTTGCTGAAAGAAAATATACGCACATTGTCAAAACTACTCATTCTATCTTGTTGTCTGATTTTGTTCCTAGTAAGTTTAGGTAGAAACTGTTCTTACTGTTGTAAGTTTAATTAATACGATTCTATCTTCTCATAATTCATGTCTATCTCCTTTTAAAAAGTTATAGGGGTATGTCTTTGATTATTCATCATTTAAAGTCTTTGGTTATACTTATTTCGTTCTTCGTCCTCAAGTAGAATGCAATAAGCTATCCTCTCAATCTGTTATTTGTGTCTTTCTGGGTGATGATGAAGGTAAAATGGGATATCGTTATTTTGATCCAATAACTTAGAAATTTTATGTGTTTTGTCATGTTGTCTTATTTGAGCATATACCTTTTTTTTTATTATTTCATCCACTACTTATAGCCTGACTAAAACTGATCTTATTCATATAGATCTCCTTTATGAGGATTTTGGTAATGATACATTTCTTTATGTTTAATCAATTTGGACTCATAACTCTACAGGTACTAATACTTTACTCTCTAACACACCTTAAGCTCTATTCTCATCTACAACCCTCAAACTTCATCTAAGATTGTTGATCCACCTCTACGTGAGTCCATCTGCATTCGTAAGTCCACAAAACTACTAGATTTTGCTTATTTTTGTTATTCTTCATTATTCACTTCTTTTTTAGCCTTTTTTCTATAAAGAGATAATTCTTGATCTATTTTGGCAGCAATTTATGGATTAGAAACCTTTTGTTTTCCATAAAATAGATACTTGGAATTTGGTTCCTCTACCTCCTAGTAAGAGTGTTATTAGTTGTCATCGGGTATATATGATCAAGACTAATTCTGATGGGTCCATTTAATGATACAAAGGTAGGGTGGTTGTAAAAGGATACTCTCAACAAAATGATATGGACTATGAGAAGAAATTTTCCCTAATTGCAAAAATGACTACTATTCGTACTTTTATTGACCTCGTTTCAATTCGTCAGTGATATATTTCTCAGCTTAATGTTAA
The DNA here is from genome assembly GCA_015708895.1 of Populus ilicifolia. Classification (NCBI taxonomy): domain Eukaryota; kingdom Viridiplantae; phylum Streptophyta; class Magnoliopsida; order Malpighiales; family Salicaceae; genus Populus; species Populus ilicifolia. The sequence goes on from SRLM01000520.1 coordinate 140,321, forward strand.
AAATGTCTTCTTGAATGGAAATCTTTAAGAAGAAGTTTATATGGCACTCCCTCCTGATATTTGACATGAGTCTGGATATGTTTGTAAGTTTAAGAAAGCATTATATAGTCTTAAACAAGCACCTCATGTTTGATTTGAAAAATTCTCTATTATGATCTCGTCTCTCGGTTTTGTTTCTAGCAGTCATGATTCAACTTTTTTTATTAAGTGCATTAATGTAGGTTGTATCATTCTGTCTTTATATGTTGATGATATGATTATTACTAATAATGACATTGATGATGTTTCATTCTTGAAGACAAAGTGGGCTAGATGATTTGAAATGAAGGATTTGGGCTATTTTTTATATTTCCTGGGTATTGAGATAACATATTCACCTAGAGGTTATCTTCTTTCATATTCAAAATATATTATAGATATTCTTGAGTGGGCTAGACTTACTAATAACAAGACTGTAGATACTTCTATTTAGGTTAATGCGAGGTGTTCTTCTTCTAATGGTTTATCTCTGATAGATCCTACTTTACACTGTACTATTGTTGGAAGTTTGGTATATCTTACCATTACTCATCCAAATATTGCATATGTTGTTCAAGTTATTAATCAGTTTGTTGCTTCTTCTACTACTTTTCACTAGATAACTGTTCTTCATATTTTACGATATCATCGGGGTATAATTTTTTAGAGTCTTTTACTTTCATTCACCTTTTTCTTTGAATTGTGTGCATACTCTGATGTTGATCATGGTAGTGATCTCACAGATTGCAAGTCTATTACCGGTTTCTGTATCTTTTTAAGTGATTCTCTTATTTCTTGAAAGAGTAATAAACAATTTATTATTTCTCAATCATCCACTGTAGCAGAATATTTGCCATGACATCTACTACCAAAAAGATTTTTTGGTTATATTGATTACTTGCTGATATGAGAGTTTCATTTTCTCATCTTACTCATATGTATTATGACAACCAGAGTTCTATTCAAATTATTCAGAACTCGGTTTTTCATGAGCTAACTAAGCACATTGAGATCGATTGTCATCTTACTCATCATCATCTCAAGCATGACATCATTACTTCACCTTTTGTTCCTTCTTCCTTATAGATTGCAGATTTCTTTATCGAGGCACATTCCCTCTCTCATTTTTGTTTTCTAATTGGCAAAACTCTCGATACTTTTAGCTGCCGCATTGTGAATTTGAGGGGAGATGTTAAATAATATTTATGTAGTCTTATTTATTAAGAGTATAATAGTACTTTCAGTTTAACATACATATATTTTATTTATATTTAGGTTAAGACTAAGCACTCATAACACACGTAAATAATTTAAAATTCTAATATTTTTTTGTATTTAATCTTAATTATTTCAACACATCTTGTGTCCATCCTAAAACCAAGGTGAAAACCACGGTCCTTACTTGACTTGTTTCGTTGAAGGGGATGAGATTTAGTTGTGTTGATGTTGTGTGGTAAAGGGTGCTCATAGTTTGCATGTCGTTTCTTAAAATTGAATAATCTCGTAGGGGTTCTCCTATTTGCCTCTTTTATGAGTAAATTAATTAGTGCTTAAAATGATGAAACACACACAAAATCGAAGTCAACAGGCGAATCCAGTTCCATGAAAAGAAAAGAATTACAAGGTGAAACAGCGTAGATAATAGCATATGTGTATTAAAGCAATGAAGCAGACTTGGTTTCTTCATTAGGATCCTGGCAAGCCCATCATCTTGGTGCAGTCGAGCTTGAATATATAGTCGTGTGGTAGAGATTCTGATGGGTCTTTGAGCTACTATCAATGAACTTCACATGGAAATAAATTTTTAGCCTTGGGCCCTTGTTGTTCAATGTCCCAAGGGAAGGAGATGGTCTTTGGCTCAAGAAGTTGGCTGATGGCAGTCTTGCCAGAGGAGATGGTTATGTCCTCCGCAGATAGTGACTGGTATATCTACGCATGTATTAGCTTTTAAATCTGTTCTTTAAATGATGGGAATCGATAGGGTCTGATCGTCAAAGCATATTTTCCATTTCAGCACTGGGCCGTTCGGCTGTGTTTTTTTTTAATTAAAAAAAAAAATTAATTTTCTTTTGTTTTAAATTATGATTTTTGTATTTTTTTTATTGTTTTAATGTGCTGATAAAAAAATAAATTTTTAAAAAATAAAAAAATTTATTTTAATAAACAGAGCCAGAAAATTTTAAATGAAAGTATAAATTATAAATATTTGATATTATATATTATATAGACATGTGTTATATATAAAGAAATTAAATTCATGCACTAACTCATGTCAAGTAAAATTAATTTAAAAATATTTTTAAAATAAAAAAAAATTATATTATAATTATTTTTTTCAAGTTTTTCTATTTTAAATTTGCTTAATAATAACTTCATTATTAATTTCATTAAAGATATTATCTTTCAATATATACAATATACAATGTAACTTTCATTAATCTATTTCTAAATCTTTTAGGGATTAGTGAAATTATTGGTAATAATTCTTTATTAATTTGTTGTTTTACACAAGTGGATTAAATATAAATATTAATATATATTTTTTATTTTTTATTATATCTCTATTTTTTTTAGTTGTTCTGTATTTTATTTTTAATTATTAGTATATTAATTACTATTATTTTTCATATAAAATGCACAACAAAATACATATTAATCCATCAAAACTC
>SRLM01000520.1:149891-257923 GCA_015708895.1 Populus ilicifolia
TTTTTTTTTTTTGTCTCCTTTCTCTTCTCTGCTCGATCTCTCATTTAGCTTTTATAGCTAAAAGATGCATGCGTTATATTAGGCATATGGTAATGGCTGATGTGCATTATGATGGTGAGGAAATCAGCCCCGAGACATGCCTCCCCTTAATTGTAACTCCACTGCTATCGTTTTTACTGCGAAACCATTGCTTGAAAACAGTGAGTAGTGTGGAGTAATTCTTAATGAAACGACGTTGTTTAAATTTCAAAATGATATTTTTGATTTGATCCTTGGATGTTTTTACTAGTTTTTAATCAAGCCCCCCTCCCCCAAATCATCCTTGGATGTTTTTACTATTGTGTAATCAAGCCCCCCTAGAAAAAGTTGTAATTGCATCTTTTGATTTTCACGTCTTTTCTTTTTTGGTTCTTGGTTTCGGATTGCTTTAATTAAGTCCTTAATTGACTATCAAACTTCAATAATTATGCAATTAAGCCCCTGATTTGAGCAAATCAACTCTTTATAATTATAATTGGACCCGGAATTTTAATTTCATTCAATAAAAACCTAAATTGACTTAAAAATCTATTTTTCATGCTATCAAATGTTCCATAAATTCAATTAAACTTTAGATAAAATTTAATTGAATATATAAACATATGATTTTAGTCCTTTTTTTCTCAAATTGAATTTTTCTTGTTAGTAGGGCTCTCAACAATAAAAAAAATACACTATTAAATTTCACCCTTTTGGATTTTTAAACCTCCTTAACCAATTTTGGTTTTTTGTCAGCATTCTAGCATCCTTTTTTGGTTTCTATTATTTTTTGGATTTCTTCTGAATACCTTTTTATGATATATATGTATACTATCTTTTTTGTATTTTCTTATTTTTTTTGTGAAAACCTAAAAATGAGTAAAAACATAGAGTATACCTATTAGGACCAAGATTTGTTGTCAAGATCAACAACATTGCTAGCATCTTTTTCAAGACACAAAAAAAGTTGTTGTAGTGATAAGTTTGATGGCGAGAATTCTTGGCAAAGTATGACTTCGTCTGAGAGCATAAACTAGGTAGGCATAATTAGGTTGTGGAATCACTCAGCAGTTGTAAAGTAAATGCTATTATTTTTCTTATTGTTGAGGCGAAGCCGGATATATTGATCAACTTCACAAAACTGTTGAGGAAAGATGTGGTGTACAAGAAGCTGTTTGATCTTGTACAAAAGGGGAAAATATGAAGATATTGGCTGGAACATGACCTACTCTATGTAAAAAAGGTCAGATCATTATGATAAAAGGGGAGCAACAAAGGTATTTGATGATGGAGAATCATGACCTATAGTGAGGTAGACATCCAGGTAGAGAGTTGATAATTGCTAGTTTATCCCATACTTATTTTTGGTTAAAGATGGATGATCATGCAAAACTTTACTTAAGACTTGTCCAATGCGTTGACAAGACAATACCTTACAACAAGGTGAGGTAGGCTTGTTAGAACCACTGCTGAATCCAAACAAGCTATGTGTGTTAATATCAATGGACTTGATTATTTGGACTTCTGAAAGTGGATGAAATGAACAATATCATGGTTGTCATAGATAATTTACCAAATATACAGTGTTTGTGATGACCTGTGAATAACTGAGATTGCAACTGGGTTATTTCATTGAAATGTGGTGAAAATTTTTAGAGTGCATTCTAATATTATAAGTGATTATGATGTGTAATTTATAGGCATATTCTTGACAACATTGTTTAACATAATAGGAACAAGACTTTATTTTTTCATTGCCATTCATCTATAAATCGATGGGTAAATGAAAAAAATAAATTATTTTCTTGAGAAGTATTTAAGATATTATGTGATAACAATGTAATAAAACTAGTTGGAATTGCTACATAGTGCATAATTTTGCTATAATCTTCAAAAATTCTCAACAACATAAACAAGTCTATTTGAGTTAATTTTGAAAACATGACCCCAAACTCATTTTAAGATTGTTGTGCAGAAAATTGGTGGGGAAATTCCAATTGCGTATAGGTTTGCAATGAAAAGACATAAATCATAGACCTGTTAAATTCATGAAAAAGGTAGGAGTTATTGTTTATAAATTGAAGCTACCATAACAAGCAAAGTTTCATCCAATTTTTTATAAGGTTATTTAAGACTTTTCCATAAAAACAAAGAGGATTCAAAATAAAATGAGTCACAAATTACTCTTCCAACAATTGACAAATAGTTTAAAAATAATATTGTCACGATTATGAATAGTTATTGAATTTATATATATATATATATAAAAGTGTGTGTATTATTTCACAACATGACCAAACTTAATTGTATTTAATAAATTTATTTTTTTATTCAAACGATAATAAAAATAGATATGCATATGAAAATGGTTGAATAATTTTTTTAAAAAAAATATTATACTGATTTTATAAATTGATCATCTAGTAATATTAGGAAAAAAATATTATAGTTTATTCTAAATCCAAGTAAAAATTTAATGATATTTAACCAAATATTAAGTTTGAAAATTGATAAATAAATTGGATCCAAATATTTGGTCTCAAAATTTTTTATTGAAACCAATTTCTTATTTTATGAGACAGGTATAAAAAACACACCCACATAAAAACAATTGTATAAAATTTAAAGGGACAAGTTTTCAGTATGGTTTGTAAAAAGAACACCTATCAATATTTAAAAAATAAAAAAAATTGTAATCATATATGTAAAAAGATATTTTATTGAAAAATATTATAAAAATTTATTGAATTAATTTATTTTAAATAATCTAAATTAAAATTGTTTACTCATGGGGAATCCCACTCCTACACTAAATCAATCTCTTTTAATTAATTGATATTGAAAAGAAGTTAAGAAATGGGCTCGATGTTTGTGCTGAGATGACCTGATATGCTTGGCATATTAATAGAAAAGGCCACCTGTGAGGAATTTCAAAGATAGTAATTAAACCTGGTTTGAAAGTTGATCCGATGAAGGGTTGGATTTTAAGTTATATGGGTTAATTTTAATTAATTTACTTGAATTAATTTTAAAAAATTAAATAAAAATATTTAAAATTTTAATATTTTATAAAAAATTAAAAATTAATATATAAGTTATATATGTTATAATTAATAAATTTTAAAAACTTATTTCAAAAAGTTTTTTTATTCAACATTGAAAAGATATTATTTTATTTTTTAAAATTAAAATATTAAAATAAAAAATATTTTGATATACCATATTAAAAAATATTTTTTTATGAATATAAAATATATATATATATATCAAAATATTTCAAATCTCACATTAAAAAAATAATTTTTTATAATCATAAAAAATTTCAAATTTAATATGAAAAAAATATTTTTTTAATATTTATGTAATGAATTTTGAAATGATTAATAATTAACTAAAAAATATAAAAAAAAGTTGTTAATCAATAGAAAAAATATATTTTTTAAAAAAAAAAATTATTAGATTTTATCAGGTAACTTGAGTTTTAAATTAACTTAACCGGTTAAATAATTTTCTTCGAACCAATTGACCTAGATTTTAAATAAAACATAACTTGGTGAAGGCCACGGGCAACCAAGTCTCAAATTAACCCGTTGAGCCAAATCAGATCTAATGACTATGCTTACGAGCCGAGCCGGCAAGCTTGGGGAAGGTGTGCAAGACGTGGTGGGAATCCATGGGGTCTAATCAATATTATTAAAGCACCGACTGCTTCCTGTCCGAGGAGACATCACCCGTACAAGAAGGTGTCATTCGGGCCTGGAGGTGTAGTTCCACCATGGAGATATGGTTCGATTAAAGAGATTTCAGACACCATGCAGCGGGGCTAGATGCGGACCTTTCAATCAACAAGAGAGAAAATTAGAATGAAGTTTCCTGAATGATTAATCATAATACAATAATCTGTGCATCATGTGGTGAGTGGAATTGAATCATGATCTAAATATATATTTTTACGTTAATTCTTGAAAAAAAAAAACTTAATATTTTAATATAATTTTTATATGTTAAAAATAAAGTAAAAATATATATTATTTTAATAAATTTTTAATAAAAATACTTTAAAAAACAATATAAATAATTTATTTATATTATTTTTTAAGGGACGTGATGTAATGATGAAGAATTTAACATCTACATAACAGATGTAGATTTTAAATTTGAGTTAAGATGTATATATTTTATAAGAGCATGAAATAACCATAGTTTTAATTATTTAACTGAATTTATAAAATATATTTTTTATATTTTTCTTGAATTAAAAAAAAATTGTTTATACCATATAGGTTTAAAAGGGGTTCTATATATGTTACGGCCACAAGGTGGAAAGAATTGAGGGGGAGATTTTGCAACATCTGTTCGCTACAAATATTCCATGTTAAGCTTTGCAATCCAGCTCCATGTGCGGATCCACATAAAAAACCACTGGACTTCACTTCTGTAAAGAGTGAAAAATTGATAAGAGTTTTAACATGCAAGCAGTTGCATGGTAAAATTCTATTATTATTATTATTTTAAAATAAAAAATAATTTATCTTTTATTTTAAATATTAAAATTTTATTTCTCATTTACTTATAAATAATTTATTTATAATTGTGTGATTTTTTATACAAAGTGCAAGAAAATAATTCTAAATATATATACAAAAAAGTGATCTATCAAATTAAAATAATATAATGATCTGGATGAATTTCAGGTAGCTGTCATATATCACGAAAACTATATGAGTAGCATATATTTAGCATGTGAGTCCATATGTTTCGGGTGATGGTTACAATTCAGTGCAAAGAACCAGAGTAGGCAAATTTTTTATTATGTTACCATACATATTAGTGGCTTTGTTTTGTTTGTTTTGCATGCAAAATGAATAGTAAGGTTTTTTTTAATTGTATTTATTTTTTAATTTGTTATTATTTATAATTATATTTAACTAACAATATTTTTATCTACAGTTATTGGATGTGTGCCAAATCCAATAATTTTTTTTATGAAAACGCACATGCAGAGTGATAAGTGCCAAAAAATGATTTAGCAGTTTATAGATAGCTGAGCCCAATACTATGTGGTATGTTGGCTTTCAATATTGTTTTTTCTTAAGTTACTATTTACTTGGATTTGATAAATTTATTTTTTACTTTCAGGATTGACTAGTGAATTTGATAGAAATCGAGTATATGAATTCTCTAATAATACAAATGAGAACTTATGAACAATTGGTCCTGAGCACTTAATCTGTGGAGTTCGTGGACTTGTTAGATCAAGAAGTACAAGAACATAGGTCTTATCTTAATGAAAAGTATGAACTACTCTCTACTAATCATGAATAACTTTACCAAATGGTAATAGAAATGAGATTAGAGATGAGTGGTGCATGTGCACTCTTTTATTGGCCCCATGGTCTTGGAAATGACCAATCTTATTCTCTTTTTCCTCATTCAGCGCAACTTCTATTATAGTTTATTATATCTGAATGTATAAATATTTAAATTTCTAATAAATATTTGACTTTTATATTAAAATAATTTATTTTTAAATATTTAAATTTTATATTAATTTAATTGTTGTAATTATTTTCTGTTTCTGTTTAATAAATTTTAAAAAATATATAATTTTTAAATTATTACTGAAGAGGTTACTAACAGACTTATTCCATTAGTATATCATTAAGAGTTGTACAAAAATTAGACCAAAAGCCAATGTTACTATTAACTCACCGGTGAAATCAATTCGTCGGTATATTGTTGAGTTTAAAAAAATTACTGCAAATATCATTGCAACTGTTAACTCACTAACATAATTAGTTTGTCGATATATTTTAGAAAGTTAAGAAATATTTATTGTAAATATCACTACAACTATTAACTCATAGAAATAATTACATATATTTTTCATGTTGGTGATATGTTAAATAATATCGAGGGAAATACCAGTTGAGTGAAGTGAGTAAGTTTTTTTTATGAGCATGGTTCATCTGTAAATCTGTTTGTGACACCTGACATTACGATAGCCTTTAAAATATTTCGATAAAAAAAGAACATATTTCTAGCATCTTGTTTTTTAATAGGAAAAAGTCTTGTTTGAGAATCCGTCACCTAATATTATGGTCACTAAAAATCCTAATTGATCAATAAAAATTATATGGTATAAGACTTATTGTGGCTAGAAAAAATATTAGCAATCCTAATATATTTTATTTGAATCAAGCTGTATTATTTATCTTATTTTAAATTACTAAAAATCTAATAATTTATACTATAATAGCTTACCTATAATATTTTTAACTTTAACTTATTCAATTATAATACTTTTAATTTTAATATTAATGAATATTCTGTGGCTAAACAAATAAAAATTTATTATTTATTTAATAAAAAAGATGCACGAAATTAATTAATTAACTACAATGACTTTGATGAGATCGCTCAGCTCTATCTGCTTCAAGGGACCCATTCCAAACTACACGGGAGGGGGCTGCATACCAATTCATAGTTTGTTAATTTTTCCTACGTAACTAAAAATTAAAAAGAAAAAAACGAAGCAGAAAAGTGCTAGCATCACGCCAAAGATGATGAGCAGTGAAGTATTTTATGGCATGATAATGCTATGAAGGGAAATGCATGTATGGTGAACTTGGCTTTCATTACAGCGCAGGCTTGATGTATAAGACCAAAAAAGTGACTCATGTAGCTTTAAGCAAGTAACTTTCTGCTTGCTCTTGTCTTTGCTGCTGTCGTTTTATTATGGAAGGCAATTCCAATCAATGCCACAGCCGTCGAAAGCATTGAGACATCCATTAACCTAACTATGAACTCTTCGGCTTTTAGTTTTTGCGAGTGGCATAAAATAAACAAATAATAATTTTTTGTGGGTAAATAAAGAAAATGACTACATCATGTTAGAGAAATACTCTCTTTTGGATGTTTATAGATCTAAGTTTTTATTAAGTAGGAGACTAAATAAAAGTTATGATGGATGGAATTTTCTAACTATTTTTTAAAAGTTATTATATAAATATTTACAATATCAAAATATAACATTAATGGTGATTATTAGAATAAAACTGAATAGAACTATTCAGTTTAATTTAAAATATAATTGTTTTATTAACAATTATATAATCTTATTAAAATATTATTTTTTTCAATGGTCTTTTATGGTTTTTTTAAAAACATTTAGAGAATTTAATTGTATATTATAAAACAAATAAATTCTTTAAAAATAATATTTTTATCTCTCTAAACTAATTCATTTTATTATTTATTTGTTTCCATGCTCAAGATATCACAAAGAAAACACTATTGTGTATCCAGTATATTTTTTTACTACTTCCCCGGACATAAAATATTGTGTATTGCATTATACAAACAATGATTTTTTTTGTGATTTTTCCATTTAAGTTCCTCTATCTTGTTTTTCAATTCAATCATGAAACGTGATTTATTTATAATTTCATCCTTGTAAATTATATTTACATTGTTTTTTTTTTACATACTTTTTTTTACATATGTGAAGCGTTGTAGAATATTTTAACATTAAATCAGAACTTGATGTTATGAAATAGACTTTAATGTTATAACTAAAAAAATAAATGAAAAAGGACCAATAATAGTTATCTATGAATTTACGTTAGAAATTAACATAAAATCTCAACCATAATATAACGCAAAAACCCTTAGTAGTTGTCTACGAATTATCATCTATAGCATAACATATATCAATGTTCCTGTCAAAGAGAAATGAATAAACTCCATTTTCTAAATAAATATTGGATTAGGATAGGTTGATATTATGAGTTATGAATGTTCTAATTGGTGTTACACACACACGGATAAGTATAAATTCATAGTTCCTAATTAATGTGGACTAAGATAGTGATTTTTTTTTTTCCCAGGGTCGCCAAATAGTGTAGTCAGTGCAACGAATCAAAGTATATCTTATAAAGAAATTTTCTAATTCATTAATTATTTTCATTAAATAATTCCCCATGTAATGAAATTGAACATTCGTTTTCTTTGTTTAGTATTAGTGAAAACAAAATTCATTCTACACCCGTAGATGTTCCTTTCATACCTCTTGAAAAAAAATTGAATTATATAGAGATTAAGATAATATAATTTGGTTGACTTAATAAATTAAAAGATAATTTAAACGACTGTTAAACATATAGTTTGATCTAGAATATTTTTTTTAAAATATTAAAATAAAAATATATTGGATCAACTGGATTAAACATGTTAAATATGCTACTCAAGGTATGAGATCTTGATAATTTTATAGAAAAAAATATAAAATTATTAGGAAACCTAATTCTCGATCAATCCAATATTAAAAGATAAAATTAAAAATAAAATTCAACTAGAAAAATAAATTGAGTTAACTTGGGCTAACCTACAAAACATGGGTCATAAGATTAAGATAACCTTGTTGAAAGCAAATAAAAAAATTATAAAACTCAATTCTCAATTAATCATATCTTAGAGTGTGAAATTAAAAATAAATAAAAACATAACATAAAAAACCTTCCAAGTAAACTAACTAAATCATGACCCAAGTCATGAGACTAAGATAACTTTATAGAATACAAGCTAAAATAAATTATAAAATTTAATTCCTAATCAATCTAATACTGAAGAATGAAATTCAAAACAATTCAACGAAAAAAAAACCCTAAAGTCTACTAGCATAAACCGCATTGTTATAAGACCATGACAACCCTATAGAAAACAAATAATTTTTTATATATATATAAATCTCAATTTTCAACCAACTCATTTTTCAATGATTAAATTAAAAAAATAAAAAATAACAAAAAATAACTTGAACCAACTCAAGTTAATCTGCAAAACTCGGGTCAAAAGATCAGGATAACTCTATAGAAAGTGAATAAAATAAAATAAAATCTAATTCTTAATCAACCAAATATTGAAGGATGAAATTAAAAAAATTAAAAAATAGACAAAAAATAACCTAAGTTAATATAACTATCTCAGAAAATTATCATAAGATCAACATAACTTCATAAAAACCAAATTGAAATATATCATGAAGTGATGTACCTTTCAATGTTCGATGATGAAAATAATTTAAAAAAACTAAGCATAAAATTTAAAAAAATGTCCTTGATTTTTTAGGGTCAAAATAAAAAAGTGCTTGACTTTTATTGTTCATTAACACTGTGAAAAAACAAGCTCTTTTAATATATACTAGCACATTTGTCCACGCCTTGCAAGGTTGTCAAAAATATTTTTTTGACATGAAATGAAAAATACATTATAAACTCAAATAGTAAATTCTGATTGTAAAATCGCAAGTAATTTTTTTAATTAATTATATATTGACAATTTCAATCATGAAATTAAATTACATTAAAATCTGATAAAGTGAGTCAAAAATATTATAATCAATGAGTGATTTAAATAAAAAAAATAAATGGTATGAATCAATAAATTAATGATAAAAAAATAAAAAGTTTTAGAACAAAATTTTTCAATACAACACAATCATTGAATGATAAAAAATACACATTTGATTGTTCTCATCATAATAAGTTTTAATGGACCCTTTTGGGTTGCAAACTAAGCTAGTAATTAACTAATATAAATTCAATAATGAAATAAACTCATAAATAATGTCTAATATGCTATAAAAAAATCAAATTCAAAATAATGATTCCAAATTAATTAATTAAATAAAATAGAATAATAAAAAAGCCTTTATGTTAAAATTCTTCTATTTAGCCCATATCTCTAATTTTTGTATATATCTTAGCAGATTTGAGTTATGATTTCAAACATGTTGCTTTTTTTCATCTGGATAAATTACTTGGCCTGCGATATATGTTTGGAAAATTTCAGATATCTAGTTTCTAGCCCAACTTTAATCATAGTAAAATTCAGCTAGTAGTTTCAGATACGTCCTAAATAGCACCCAAATCTCTAGTCTAACATATTTGAAAAACTTCATCTATTAATTTGACCATCTGAAATATTATAATTCTGAACTCTTTTTGACTTGAAAATTTATCATAATATATTTTTATTTGTCTGTATTTCTCCATAAAATTTAAATTTTTTAGCTATATCCAATATACGGTATGAAAGATATGTTTAATTTTGTAAAATTGCTTATCAGATATTTTAAAATCAAATTTAAACCTGACTTGATTCATATAACAAATTTAGTAAACTTGTAAAATTGGATGGAGTTTATTAAGTTTACTAATTTTACTAATTTTACACGAGTTATGTTTGATTTTACTGATTTTGAGTTTTTAGTTTGATTTTACATATTAAATACTAACTAGTAAAATCATGATTTTAACAACAATAACTCTCTGTTATAGGTCGGAGTATTTTACAAATAACTTGGATCTGGCGTGGTTGTTAGATCCAAACACTTTGGATCTCATAGCCACACAAGACCTTGGATCTAGTATGAGAGTAAGATCCAAGATAATTAGGTCTAAAATATCCTGTGTAATCTAACTAAAGAGATATAATCAATGAAAACAAAAGAATAAAGAGATAATTGGGTCTTGTGTGGGGGTTTGATAAGGATATTAGATCTATGTTATTTGGATTTTTTTTGTTTTTTTTATCAACATCCTTAGAGATTATTTTTTTTAATATTTTGAGTAAATTATTGAAAAATAAATTAAATAGTTGCTCTAGTTTTAAAAATTAATCACCAAGTCCTTTATTTAGTGTTGATAATGTTTAATTTAGTAATATTTTGTTTCAAAAATATATTCTTTTCTCTTTTCTTTTTTTAATATTATCTACTTATTTTTTCCTTACTCTAGTTATTAAAATAAATAAAAAATGAAATGGATAAGAATGATTAAGTTATTAAAGAATTCAAAAAATATAAAAACTAAATACGTAATTCATGAAACTATGAGAATTAATAAATTAATAAAAAATTATCATGCGAAGCCTATCCATACATGTGATCTTGACTTGGTAACCATGCATATTATGGCTTCGTTAGTCAATTAAAACAAAAATAATATTGTTTTGATTATAACAATCAAATGAAGTTGGGATGTGCTTGCGGGTCAACCCTATGAACCCTGATCTAGGGCCTGGTTCGGATACAATATAATTTTAAATTCTTTTTTGCCCCTTTTCAGTTTTCATCATCATCTTAGGTGCCTTTTATCTTATTTCCCTGGCGCCAGTCCATAAATGAGTCTAGACTCGATGAAATCGTCATTTTGAGATCCTGTTGGCAAGTGGAAATTCCAAGGCCCATGCTACAGGTCATAAATACAGCAGGCTTGTGATTTGTGGGGTGCTCTATTTTCTTTCGTTTTTTGCTTTATTCTTAATTAATCAAGGATGGTTAATTAAAGACTTAAACTTGTGTTAATGGTGTAACATTGTTTCCCTTAATCCAAAATATATAATTGGTTTTATAAGGAAAGAAAATTGAGGATTATAATTTGTCTCTAGTGTTATTAGAACTTATATTCAAATTAGACAGCTTGAGCCTCCTCCTCCTCTTCTCCGCCAGCCCTGTGGAGATATCGCCATCGCCATCAATTTCTGAAAAAGAAAAGACAAATCAAAACCCAGAGGACCCATTTATGAAACAAGGAAGATGAGCCACCAAAAATACCATTCCTTGTTTTTGTTTACTGGTACAGTAGAAACGCGTCGTTTGGCCACCCCAACTCTCACTGTAAAGCAACTGTGAGGAGTTAGGACCCACCCCACTTTATCTCTCCTCGATTACTATAATACCCCTACTTGCTATATCTTCTCTACATATAGATCAAAGGTTAGAAGAGCCGCGATACCATTCCACATTCTCCCTCCAACCGTCCGTTCAGAACCTCGGATGGATCGTACTGTCCTTTCTGACCGTCTACGGAACATCTCTTTAATTTAGCACCTTCCCCTCGTTCTACTATACAGGATTGGAGTTTCCCATCTACTTTCTGCCAGATTTTCCTTCCTGCCTTCGTTCTATCAAGGATCTAAGCTACCAACCATGAGAGTCCGATCATGGCTAGCCTCCACCTGCGCCACCAATTCCACTCTAGACTCCACTTTCTCCTTCTCAAATAACCAATCACAGCCTCCGAAGCATCTTGCTTCCGACACAAGCAGCTCCTCCAACAGCACTCCATCGACCACTAGTACCGCGACAAGCAGTGTCAGCCTTCAAAGCAATCTCTCCCTCCAGACTCTTCCTTCTGTCCCTTCCCTCCAAAAAATCACACCCGAAACTCTCAACGTCTCTTCTCTGTGCATAAATTCTCTTAAACCCCAGCAAAATCACCTGCCGATCACCTGTCTAGTAGTTCAAGATAACCTTCTGTATGCTGCTTCCTCTCACGAAATCAATGTCTATGATCGAACCAGCTTATCCCTTGTCGATTCCTTCAACAATAAAGATTCCTCCTTGGGCTCCGTCAAGTCAGTCTCTTTCTGTGACGGAAAAATCTTCACTGCTCACCAAGACTGTAAAATCCGTGCCTGGAAGATATCGTCAACTACCAGACACCACAAGCTGGTAACAGTTCTCCCCACGCTCAACGACCGCTTACGCCGTTTCGTTCTCCCTAAGAACTACGTGAATGTTCGGCGTCACAAGAAGCTGCTGTGGATAAAGCACGCTGATGCCGTTACAGGTCTTGCAGTTAACTATAACAACGGTTTGATCTATTCTGTTTCTTGGGATAGGAGCTTGAAGATATGGAGGGCCAGTGATTTGCAATGTCTAGAGTCTATCAAAGCTCATGAGGACGCAGTCAACGCTGTGGCTGTCTCCGTTGACGGCATGGTTTACACTGGGTCAGCGGATTGTAGGATTCGGGTTTGGGGCAAACCGTTAAACGAGAAGCGACACGTGTTGGTAGCTACTTTGGAGAAGCATAAATCGGCCGTTAATGCATTGGCCTTGAACGACGACGGATCGGTGTTGTTTTCAGGTGCTTGTGACCGTTCTATTTTGGTGTGGGAGAGAGAGGACAGTGCTAACCATATGGTGGTGACTGGAGCTTTAAGAGGACATAATAAGGCCATCCTAAGTTTGATTAACATCTCTGATTTGTTGCTGAGTGGGTCAGCTGATCGGACGGTTAGGATTTGGAAAGAGGGGCATGACGGGAAGTACATTTGTTTGTCTGTTCTTGATGGGCATCAGAAACCGGTGAAGACCTTGGCTGCTGTCAGGGATACCGATAGCGATGTCGTTTCGGTGTTTAGTGGCGCTCTAGACGGAGAAATTAAGAAGTGGCAGTTGTCGGTTTCACCTTGCAGCCACAGATATTGCAAAAATGAATTTGTGAAATATTAAAAAATAAACAAAAATTATTTTGATAAATGCATGCCTCTCATTCACTTTGGCTGCATTAATTATTTGAACTGTATTTTTTTTTTGAATTAATCATGTGATTGGCCTTTTGCATGTGTGTTCATCAATAGTTTGTGATGGTGTATTTACCTAGCCAGCGAGAGAAGGGCGACAGTATGCCTGACATAAAGGTGACCACATTAATTAATTAGTTGGCATGTCATGTCGTCTTAATTAATATAATGGCGTGATTAACTTAATTTTTACATTTTTCTTAAATAAGAAAATTAATTAATTCAGTCTCCACCTTTCTTTTTTTCTTCTTCACAAATATCACTGTGTTTTTCTATAAATAAAGACCTTTTGTTCTCATATTGTCATTAAATTAGTGAACTTTCCATCTTCATCATACTGCTGATAAATTGGAATTCATGAATTAAAAACTCACTACATTTGGAATTTAGGGATACTCATCACAATTGGATACAAAATATAATTAATATCTCACATCTCCATACATGTAAACGGATCTCTTTATATATATATATATTAACCAATAAAAGAATTCAAATGAATGATTTCTCGAGCGTATTTGATTTTGCATTCCAACTAAAATTTAAAAAACTTAAAATTTTTAAATTTTATATGTTTCTTATGCTCATATAAAAAATAATTTAAAAAAAATATTATTATAATATGTTTTTAAATAAAAAATATTTTTAAAGAGACCACAATCCCTCGTGTCATGATTTTTCTCTACACCATCCGGAACCCTTAATTAGGAACATAAATTAATTACATATACCACACGAAAAATTCTGAGGATGCCAAGTTCTGTACTGTTTTCATGGAAACGTGAGAGGGCAAGCTAATTACGGGTAAAAAAAAAAAACAATTATTTTATTAAACAAGCATTTTACTCGGCTGTTACTTTTGCAATAACGTTATTTCAACAAAGCGTTCAGTCTCTCCATCCTATCTAGATAAAATAAAGGTCAACCAAACCATCAATTGAAATTGCTTGCCAAGTTGGTAAGAAGTTACCACAGTTGACTGTTGGGAGACTTGGTAAATCTCTCTTGCTCAGCTGGGATTAATTATTCTTTACGTGTCTAACATTACCTCGGCACTCAACCACGACCAAAAAAACAAAAAAAGATTCCTACGTGCTGGCAAAATGGTGTAAATCAATGTCAAAGAAGGTGCAAGAAAGGTGCCGACACGTGAAGACTTTTCTTGAAGTGATCCTTTATCAGGCTCTGACCTAGCTCATTCATTGCAAAATTCTTTGGGGCCAATCACTCGATCTTTTGACTCTGAAATCCAAATAATGGAAGTCTACCAAACTGAAGAAGCATCTCCTCTGAAGGTTCTAGCGAGAGGATTTGGTTTCAGGGTAATTAGAAGTGTGTTTGTAATTGATTTTTAAAGAATATTTTTAATATCAGTTGAAATTAAAGAAAAGTTGAAATTGCAGACCACGGAAAAGAACAAAAAAAATTATAATGCAATTTAATACTGTGTAACCAACCAACAGTAGTTGGTTCACGTGATTCCACACTTTTTTTTTTCTTTTAAATAAAGTTTTGAATTCAAGCCTTATATATGAAACATATTATAGTTGAGAGAGTTTTGACCTAACTCGATCGAACTAGTTAGAGTGAAATGAACTTTCAGATACTTACTGGTGTTTAGAAAGAAAAAAAGAAGGACATGGAGTCTGGAGAAACTAATTGCTAGCTACCGTGTTAGGTCTATATGTTTATAGGGGGGCAAAAGGGTAGATTCAACGTAATTTGTGAGGCCATGAGTCAACTTCTAGGTTTAGGACGTCAAAATTGCTGGTCTTGTATTTCCCACCATATCCATAGCATGGGGAAAAGGGGAATTAATTTTCGAAACATGATCCCCGTTCGTCTTCTCTCTCCTTGCTATTTACGGCGATGATTGCAGTGTCGTCTAAACATCGAAATGAAAGTAAATTCAAAGAGAACGGCCACGAAAAACAACGATGACCAAAGCAAAGGGCCCCCCTCTGAATTTTAGAACCTTTTGCATGAAGCTTCTCCTTATATATATTCCTTTTACATTGTTAGCAGGTTGTGCAAGCATAAAACTTCCAGGTTTTGCCCGAACGCATGAACATTGACCGTACAATTATTTTGTAGTTTCCTCTTTGTTTAGACAGCCTAGCTAAAAACGAAGAAAAACAATGCTGGAAAATTTGTCAAAGACGAGACAAATACTAGTGCACATAGAAAAGGATACGATTCTTCGAGGTTGTTCTCCACAAGAATGAAATGCAGGGTGTGTTATTTTAATACCAAATCATTTTGCTTAATAAAAAAAATTGGCTCACCAGCATGTATAAATCTTAATTACGTTATCTGGGTTGGTATATCAAAATCACTATATATATATATATATTAAGAAACAATAAAATTTTAAATTATTTGTATACAACAACTTCTACAAGTTTTGAAAAATTTGTGTTGTTTCTAATAAATATAAATAAAGAGTTTGCAGAAAAAATAAAAAGAAAAAAAGATTGTTTTCTAATTGATTTTTGCTAATATCAAACTGATATATTTATAAAAAAATAACACAATTTCATACTAACATGTTCATAAATTTAAAAAGACACGCTTTTTTAGATCTTGTAGAATTCAAAAGATGACTCTTAATACAAGGATGTCATATATAATTAATTAATTCTAAAAACAAAAAAATATTTATTTTACATAATATATATAGTGGCTTTCCTTTCAAATCTTCCAGCCATATTCCTCGTATGAACTTATATTATACATTATGACAAAACTTCTTATCTTTCTGATATACAATAAAATTCTTTTTATTTATCTACAAAATGTACTAGCTATTTTATAACATGATCATGCCTCTATATGTGCCATTGTATAGCCAGGCTGTCAAGAAGGAAGCAAAGGGAAAGGGTGTTGGTCGGCGGGCGTGACCAAGTTGGCAAGTTGAGAGATGGAGGTAAGGATCATCGAAGGCAGAAAGCCTGCTGCATGATAGACTGTAGTGTCAAGTTGGTAAAAGCATTGAAGAAGATAATGTGAACATTTGAGGCCTGGCACATATTAATAATTATTTCACCGCAGCACAGCACGAAAATTATATGGTCTACCCAAAAAATAATAATTACATTTTATATTACTATAACAAAATTGGATCACATTCCCCAAGTATTCACAATTCGATGCTAAATTGGGTCAAATATTAATAATTATTTCACCACACGTCACCGACCCCACGTATTCCTAATTTAGGGCTGTGATCTGTAACGCATATTAGTTGAGACTGCAAAAAAAAAAAAAAAACCCACACCGAGTAGAACAATTGAAATGAAGTCATATGCATGCTGGTTTCATCCGTGTAGAGGTATTATAAGAGTAGAACTTGCATGATTTGATCACAATATATATTTAATGATAAAGTTATTTCATGAGCTCATTCTTGCAACCTGATTAAACTCTAGTAAATAAGATTTCTCACGCTGCTTTTCCAATGTGATATCCAATTAAGTAGAATTAAGTACACAAATCTAAACGTGATTTCTTGTCTTATACAACCGTTAAACAAGCAATTAGCAGAGGTAAGCACATGAATCTGTCTCCTTGCCACTTTCTTTATCGGTTTATAATTAATTAAGTAAGATTGTGCATGGACCGATGTCCATTGCATAAACCAGGGATTGTGACTTAATTATGAGATTAAAAATGGGTAAAGTCAACACTTGAACATTGATTACACAGCTTAAATATTAAATGCTTAAAATAAGCAAGCGTAAAGTGGGGAAAGGACTTGGGAGTTGCATTGAAATATCTTGTATGAAGGGGTAACATGATCTTAAGTGACCTAGCTTATCTTATTTTTATAAATGAGTATTTTATTTTTAATGTTATTCAAATAAGTGTACAATATTTTATTTTATACAATAAAATATTTAAGTGTGGATGCATGTTAGTTTAGTGATAATTTGTTTATTAAATGATTACATGCATGTATTTAAAGCTGGTGTTCTTCTTGAGATGTCGTATCAACAAGAGTAAATGAACCCATATAAGATTTTAAAAGTAAAAGTAATTATTGTAAATTGATAAGTCATCAGCTTAATTGAACATTTGATTTGGATAGGACCGATGGGCTTTGTAGTCTTGTTGATAAATTGATTTGAAAAGATTATTCAAATATGATAAATAATTGTAGAATCTAATTAAATATGCTCAGATCGTTGAATATCTGTGAAATAATTGATCTGATCGATCAATTCAAGCGTAAAAAAAATGAAGAAATATAGCTAGTTCATGCATGGGACTCGAACCTGCTACGTTTATATAAAAAACAATTATTCTTCGTAACAATGTGTGTGTGTATATATATGTATATATATATATATATTCGAGAACTCTTAGCTTACGGATGGGTATTCAAGAAGGAAACATAACCGAGAGAGATCAACATCAAAATGTTGTCATCCATCAACAATGATTTCTTCAGCTTGAATATTCCTTGAACTGCATGCAATTCCTGGAGGCAAGAGTTTCTTGGAAAGAAAATTCTGTCATTGTTAGTTCCGACGGTAGCCACGATAGGGCATTGCCTGGACAAGCATTGCACAGTCAACTTGCCAAGTTGAGTGCTCATTGTTCTGTTTTGGAAGATGATAATTGTAATATTTTATCCATGCACGCATCTTGGACTTATGTAAAGCTGCCAAAAAGGTTTTGCTAACAAATCCTGAGGATACGTATAAAGTCCTGAGCTGTCTCCCACAAAGTCACCTTTGCAAATCGCAGAAAAGATAGATTGAAGAAAGAGCTGGGAAACGGGGCATGGTCAGATAAAATGGATCGCTGTCTTCTCATGATATTACCAGTGGTGAAGGAGCGCAGCAGAATTTATATGGGGGCAGTTTTTTCAACTCGTACGAAATGGCTTTGAATTGTTATTACTTTGAAGTAGCTGATATATTATTGAATACTACAAAACGACTATATGGAAATTTGTATCCAATGTTAATGTAAAATAAAATATGAAATCCTTTTTTATCTGTTAGTCGGAACTAATGTTAAAGTCTTGATTAAAGTAAGGATTTGAAAAAATCACTATGAAGGATGTAGTATTTATATTATTTAATTTGATTTAACTTGATAATATGATATTATAAATCACAATAGATAAATAAAACTTTTAAAAATAAATATTAAGGGAAGGGTGGTTGGTTGAGATTTTTGAAACCCAATCAACCCGTATAACATCAATTCTTTTTATTTTTATATTTAATAATTTGTAAATTATAAATTTATTTTTATTTTATTTAAAAATATTTTGGCTCTAGAGTTTTTATCAATGGAATTTTTATTAGATTTTTTTAACATAACCAAAAAACATGCTTGTCTTTTTGCTTGAAAAGAAATGAGAGGTAAATAGAATTTAATATAGATGTAAGATACAAGATTCAGACCTAACATTAAATGTATTATAATACCTATAATTTATATTGTATACTCGCCTCTAATATAGTCCGATGAAAATAACATAATGTTAACATAACACGATGCATCCACTTTGCTTGAATAAAATAAATAAATAAATTGAATTTATAATTTATAAAATATATGTAAATAATTTTGATACAACTATGAACTTGAATATAACTTAATTATATCTATGAATACCGTGGAATAAACTATTAAAAATATTTAAAGGATCACAGACTAATATATAAAATAATATCATAATAAATAAAAAATAGTTAGATGATGATTGTACATGATTTTATTGTCTGTATATATATTAAAATATAAAACATGATAAACTTTATTATTATAAAATTCAATGCAACTTTAAATAATTTTAATTTCAAATCTCAAGTGCACTCAAACCTCACGTAAATAATAAAATAATAACTTACAAGAGAATATAATTTGACAAAAAAGAAAGAGAGAGTCTAATAATTCTTTCCCATTAGGGAAAAGATTGGTTCCAATTTAATTGCTAAGCCAAGTAAATCCTAAAACCATAAGGATTTTATTGTCAAGTCCTTATATAATTAGGATTAAAATTCTCTTAATATTCAAAACCCTTTATCTTCACCGTCAAACCCTTCAGAACTAAGCCTACTTATTAACACATAATTAAGTTGGATTATTTATAATATTAATCCACCCTATAAAAATCATCAAAATAATAATATCTCAAAATATCTCAAATGAAATTTTTGACATCAATAAGCATTGTTCTCTAAAACATGTGATCTCTAGCCAAATGTGTGGCATTTTGATTATAACAATTCAAAACACTCTTGTATTCATAGAAATCGAGCATACCAAAATACCTCTAAACCAAACAATTAAAATTTATATAAGTTAAATTGATTTATTTTTTAAATGATGATATTACATGGATGTTTATGATGTCAAAGAATCATTTTACCTAAAAGTTTAAGCTATTAGGTGAGACTCCAATATATGATTTATATTATTCTCTAACATACCCTTTCAAGTGAAAGCTTTTTAGGCTTAAAAGTTGTACAGACCCACATTACCTTGTGCTTAATTTTTATCAAATAAATAGAGATGGTGATATTCAAATTTGTAACCACTTGGTCATTAAAGTTTTGATACCATGTCAAATAACCATCTCACCTAAAACTTTAAGCTATTAGGTAAGACTCTAAGATATGATTTATATTATTCTCTAGAATATGATATATATATATATATATATTATATGGACTTTATATTTTACTAATTTGGTCTAACAAAAACAAATCCATGTTGTGATGTTATTTTTCTAAATATTACTTAGCCTTGTAATAACTTATGAAAATCTTAAGATTTTGCCTCTCTTAATTACTAATCATTGCTTTGCTAATGACTTTTAGAAGTCATTTAGATTTAATTTTTAATATAATATGTGTGAAGCTATGTAAATTAGTTGCTAATCTAGATCATTTACACACTTTATATTGTGGATTCAATCATTTAAAAAATTAAAAAATATTCGGGCATTATTATTGTATTTTTAAAAAGAAAAAATAAATAAATTGAGTATAGATTAATTTGATATGATTTGGTTAACTTGATTATTTCAAAGATAACTTCAATACTAGAAAAATAAAACATGGTTTAAATAAACAAATTAAAATGATATAATTTTGTAAAATACTGAAATAACAATAAATTGAATTTAAATTGAGTTAATTCAGGTTAAGAATTAAAATTTATAATTGGAGTAATGAGATTGTAATAACTCCAATTAAAACAAATATAAAAAACATATTATAGCTAAATTGTAATAGTTAATATTAAAGAATGGCGTTGAATATAATCAATTAAAAAAAAACATGAGTCAACTCTGGATAACCTGTTAAACTTTAATTACGAGATCGAAATAACTTAATAGAAAGTAAATTAAAATAAATTATGAAATTCAATTTCTAATTAGTCGAACATTGAAAGAATAAATTGAAAAAAATAATTAAAAAAATAAGAAAAAGACCGAGTTAACCTAGTTTAATCCGTAAAATTCTTGACTCGAGTTATGAGACTGAAATAGTCTCATAGAAAATAAAAATTAAAACAAATTATAAAGTTTAATTCATAGTCAACTCAAATGATGAATGAAAAAAGTAAAAAAAAAATTAGTTACAAAAAAGAATCTAAAAAACTTGAGTCAACCGGATTAATCTTTAAAACTCGCGACTTGAGTTATAAGACTAGTAAAACTTTACAAAAAATAAACTAAAATAAATCATGAAATTTAATTTTTAAAAATTAAAATAAATCATAAAATTTAATCTTTAATAAATTTAATATTCATGAATAAAATTAAAAAAAATATTATTCCAGTAAACAATACAACTTGAGAAGGAAAATCAATAATTTCCCCTTCATAATTAATCCTTATTAATTTTGAAAGTTAAAGATGGCGCACTCAATACGGTACTTGTTTTCTTATGATATAAACACTAGTAGGATTAATTATAAAACAAAAGGAAATAATATTGTTTTATTACTCCTATTGATTAGTTAAATTTTAATTAAAAAGGTAAGATGTTTTTTTTTTAAATTAAACTAAAATTTCATACTTCAATTCTTAGTATATCGAAGACCCAGACTATGACTAGAACTATATCACAAACCAAATTAAAAAACTCACATAAAAAAGAATGTTAAGTTATTATGAGTGTATTTTCTAGAAATAATTTTTTTTTATGATTTTGATATGATAATTTTCATAGATTTAAATAGGTTTAATAACTTTATTTTTTAATTTATATGATAATAAAAAAAATTCAACCATGATAAATAGTAAGAATTAAGAAAAAAAAATTGATCATTGTGATATGCATAAAAACAATGCTTTAAAATTATGAAAATATTTTTATAATCTTACTTGATAAAAGAGCTAAAATCAAATGAAATTTAATAAAATAACATATAAAAACACATCTTTAATTAATATTATAACATAAAAGAATATATAAAATAATAAAATATTAGAGAATGAAGCGGAGTGAAAAATCCGATTTAAAAAGAAACAAAAAGCCTAAATTAACCAATTAAAAATCCAATCTAGGTCATAAGATTTAGATACTCTCATTTAAAGAATATAAAAAAATATAACCAATCAACAAAATATTAAAGAACAAAATAAAAGAAAAGGATTTAGTTTTTTAAAATTAACAACCTGTCAATTCACATACCGGGACATGAAAATATAATAACCTAATAGAAAACAAATCAAAATAAATTATAAAGAAATAAATCCAATGTTAAAGCTAAAATTAAATAAACAAATTTAAAAAATATCAAAAAATAACTCGAGTCTACCTGAGCTAACTTGATAAACTCGCAACCCGAATCATCAAACCAACATAACCCAATAGAAAAAAGTTGAAATAAATTATCAGTCTAAATTCTCCATCAACCTAGTGGTGAAAGATGAAATTAAAAAAAAAAACCCAACCTGAGTCAACTCATGTTAATCTATTAAACCCTTGATCCTATTTATAATACTAATGTGATAAGAAATCATAAAACCTAATTTCTAATCAACCCAATATTGAAGGATAAAATTAAAAAAAAAAGTTAATAAGAAAAATAAAAAAACAATCAAGTCAACTAAGTTAATTTATTAAATTCATAGTTGGGGTCATAGAACTAGGATAATTTTATAGAAAATAAATTAAAAAAAATATAAAGGTTAATCCATAGTAAATATAATATTGAAAAATAAAATTAAAAAATTAATAAAAAAATATAAAAAATAACTTGAATTAATCTGAATCAACCTATTAAATTTCTGGTTTGAGTAATTAGATTGAGATAACCATATAAAAAAATAAAAAAAATAATAAAGTTAGATTCTGAACCAACCTAATATTTTAGGATGAAATTGATTTTTTAAAAAAAAACACATATTTTTTTTGAAATCTAAAAGAAGAAAAAAAAATATCATAGTAAATATGGTTTGCAACGAGAGATACAACAAAACCTCCTTCTTTTGTATTTTTTTTATAAATTAAAAAGAAATCAATTAAAAAATAAATTTGAGTAAACCCATCAAATTTGAAGTTTAGATCACAAAAGTAAATNTTTCTGGTTTGAGTAATTAGATTGAGATAACCATATAAAAAAATAAAAAAAATAATAAAGTTAGATTCTGAACCAACCTAATATTTTAGGATGAAATTGATTTTTTAAAAAAAAACACATATTTTTTTTGAAATCTAAAAGAAGAAAAAAAAATATTATAGTAAATATGGTTTGCAACGAGAGATACAACAAAACCTCCTTCTTTTGTATTTTTTTTATAAATTAAAAAGAAATCAATTAAAAAATAAATTTGAGTAAACCCATCAAATTTGAAGTTTAGATCACAAAAGTAAATAAATTATAAAAAATAAATTAAAAAATTATAAATTCCAATCATAAATAAATATAATATTAAAAAATATTTTTTTTAAAAATAAAAATTATATAAAAAAATACTATTCAACTAAGCAAAACAAAATCCCCACTTTCTCTTTTGTTTTTTTGTGAATTCAAAATACAGGAAGGTCTTAACCTACACAACCCAACCCAACCCTAACCCACGCTCCTCAGAAGTACCGGTTAGAGTGAAGCCCATCCGTGTTGGCTTCCATTAATTATCATTCTGGGCCTTCGCTTGAGGGGCATTCTTGTCATGTCACGAAAAAGAAATCACATCCACGCTGTATAAATAAAACCCCTAGCAGGCGCACTAGAAGAAGCATGGGAATCCCTAACGCCGCTCTGCCCTCCTCATCCTTCCTCTCTTCTACGTGTAGATCAACTTGTTCTAAGTCTCAATTTGTTTGTGTTTCTTTTTTTCTGTGTTTGCTGTTGTTCGCTTTCGATAGGCGTTGCGTTCTTCAATGGCTTTTACAGTTCCGTAAGGACGTGTCAACGGAAGCGTATATTTATTGCAATCCCAAACCCTTTCATAAATACTTATGTATGTATGTATGTGTATAATACATGCTACGTTTCCTTGGAAATGCGTAGTTGGTTTCATGGCTGGGTTTGCAACATTTTTAATTAATTTCCATCTTTAATGATAATTTGGTGTTTGTGTTGCTGTTGCTTCCTACTGGTGAACTCTCCCTTGTAATTAGTGGGAGAAATTCATGTTTCCGAAGCATAAATTAATTGATGTTATTACCAGTATTAAACAGCACGGTGTTTTGTTTCCAGCGCCGTGTTACCTGTCTCCTGGTACATTCCTGTCTTTCTTTTCCGATCTGGTCTCTTGTTTTCTACTGTTTTTTTTTTAAATTTTATGTTGATGAAATTGATCGAAGCCCCCACGAAATAAATAATCTATTCGAATAAGGATCTGAGACAAAGAGTGTTGAAAGATCGAAAGGTTAATTTCAAGTCTTCAAGAACTTCCAGGGGGGAAACGAAATTGAAAACGCCCCACGCAATAAGAAATATGAATCATTTACTGGATGTTATCAAGGGTTGAGTATGGATACAAGTCCCCAAAGTTATGTTCTAAATCAAATCCTTATCATCGAGGCCTAAGATATGCTTTGATTTCTTGTAGATTTTCTGATGAGTGCTAAGAACATTGCTAAGCAAATGGACATGTAAAACTGGACATGTTACAGCAAACAACATCTGCTTTCATTAATTATAAGCATCATATTACAATACTAATACCAGAAGAAGTTCTCCTTTGGACGGCCGCATTCAGCACAAACAACCCTCCCTGGGATTCTCTATGGTACTCATGGAGGTAATCAATCAGTGCAGGCAGAAATTGCAAGTGGCAGATGATGTCGATAGAATGTTTGAGATAAAGACTGGATTTTAGTTTGGTTATGCATGCAAGAGAGCAAAGCTATATACCCAAGACACGATCAGTGGATCAATGCTATCTGCCAATAGCTCGATCTTCCAGGTTTCTTCTTTCCAGAGGGCTTCCTCCCTTAAGCTGGTGAAAGGGAAAGCCAGGCTTCCCCAAATCCACATCATGTGGATTGCATTGGGGTTGACTACTCTCCCTTGTGGATCCAAAACCACAAGCTAGGGCCTCTTGTTGAAGTGCACCTCTTTGATGTACTTGATGACTGCAACATCTATCAATGAAGGGTGATAGACAGAGTACCATGGCATCATCCTTTGAAAATCCTTCAACAGCTTTTGCTATGTTTCACTCGACGGGGATGATCTGTCCTCAACTGGGAGCCATACAAGGTCATACTGGCTCTCTGGCCTTCCTGGTTGCTCCCGACTGAACATTTGTTGCAGCATTGAAAGCTCTTCGTGGGAGATTTCGAGGTCCGAAACCAGAAGGAACACACTCCTCCTTTTCAACACATCAAGGCCTGCCTGTAATTAACAGTGGGAAATCTGCTTTATCCTTGTATATTCATATAGGAGGATCATTGACAAACATTCTCGTCAGGAAGTATGATTGATATCTGCATAACTATTATGTGGTAAGATTTCAAGCAAGACCGCATGCAGTTTTTACTCAACAATCTCTCTGGTCTCTATCATCCAGTGAATTAACTAACAGCAACACAATCTGAATAAAATGGACTGAAAGAACAGAACAATAACCGAAACCTTTTCTTGGTGGAACCATCAAAGTGTGGTAGTTGACCATCATTGTCATAAATCAAAGCCTATAGAATCTTCATGTTGTCAGTGTGGAAAGCTTCGAACAGGCTTCCAAGCGTTTGAAATGCTTGAATATTATAATATGCTACTCTGGTTCAAAAATATTTCTGTAGTTATCACCATCCAGCATGTATTTTGGATCAAAACATATTTTTTTTTAAATGGTGAATATTATAATATACTGGTTGATATGAATTGCAGTTGTTTGAGGGGGCTCGGACTCACCTATGTGCTTAAAACAAAAGGGTGGGCTGCGTCATGAGATAGCTATGAATGTTATTAACCTCGTGGGCAAGCTTGATAGGTCCCAAGCCTCTGTTGTGGATGCTAAGTGCCTGTGGAGCAGATAGTTAGATGCAAAAGAAAAGTTTAGCACCCTTTTCACTCTACTTTTGGCTGCTTTGCATGCATGTGCAAACCGTTCTCAACTACTTTCATGACCAGAGCCAGAGTAGACTGAGCTTGTCTATATGCTACTCTGGTGCAAAAATATTTCGGATTGATATAAGCAAGTCATTGAGGAGCAACATGTATGCTGGCTGGGAATGGAGCAAATTTATCATGGAGATGGAAACGCGTACTCATGACCCATGCCACTAAGGGCCATCATTTGTGATGCACAAGCCACGATACTCCTGATGGTCCAGTAAACAGCAGTGGGGATATGCGCAGTGGCAGTTAACATTTCTGGAGTGTCAGGATGTAGTGAGACGGAAGCTCCTTGAACTTAAATATGCCTTGGGCCACATCCATCATGGCCCTGATAAGGCTTGTAAGCTCCTCAAACTTGGGCTTCAGATTGTCAGCTCGTTCAATTATATCCGGCAATTGTTTCAGAAGTGCAACCGCTT
Source organism: Populus ilicifolia (assembly GCA_015708895.1). Classification (NCBI taxonomy): domain Eukaryota; kingdom Viridiplantae; phylum Streptophyta; class Magnoliopsida; order Malpighiales; family Salicaceae; genus Populus; species Populus ilicifolia. The sequence goes on from SRLM01000520.1 coordinate 176,249, forward strand.
TAGCTAGTGGGTTTGTAAGGTAAAACTCGGCGACAAGCCTAAACTCCCCATAGTTCACGGCAAATCCAGCTAACGCTAGCACAACCTTTTCGTCCCACGAGTAGTTTGATACCAAGTTGAATATTGCCAAAGTTGTTGCATGTGCATCTCCACCTCCAGAACACTTGCAGGACATCTGTTGGAAAAAAGTATCGTATTCATAAGTGTCTTTGAACATCATGAATTTATAAACCCACAAATCTTTTCTCTCCAAACTTACCTCGCAGAAAATCTTGTTGATATTGTAAGACAGCATCTCGATCGTTCCGTGAAAGCCATTTTGAAGAGCCTTCTCTTCCATTTCATCAAGTAGCTCCCTAAAATATAGAAGTCACCAGTGATGATCAGAAACACAATAATAATGCTGAATAAATTATCATACCAGTATAACAAGCACATAAAAATATATATAGCATGCAAGAGGCAGCACTACTGGTTATGTATATACCTGCTGCTGAACAATGCTGGTCATGCCCAGGGCAGGAGTGGCACGGAGGAAAATGTCCTCAACAATATGAAGAAGGGGCTTCACTGAAAATTCACGGCCATCAGGAGCATGAGTGGCCTGAATTTGCATCATCATTGCAGTGGCATCCGATGATGAAAACGTACTGCGTTCACGGCCATCAGGAGCATGAGTGGCCATCGAGGTCAAAGAAAACTATATAGATGGGCCATCGAGGTCAAAGAAAACTATTTAGATTCAAATTCTAAGAGGGAAAGAGAGAGGAGTGAGCAGCTTGTGTTGGTATGGATTTGGTTAGCTGATCCGAGACTTGTATTTATAGGTCAAAGCTAGAATGAATACCTTGCTTCAGACGGGGTTTAAGCTCTATAGTGTCCCAGGGATATATATACTTTTTGGATAAGGTCCTGTCTATAATTAATGTAAATGATTTTACTCTCTCTTTCGGCTTTGATTTTAACAATGTTGTCTAAGATTCGAATACTATGATTGCTGATTTTACTTCTATATATTTTGTGGAACACGTTGATGTCGAGCATGTCACAGTTCCATACTTTCCAGTCAGCCCATGATCGGAATGTTGCTTCAGCGGCAACGCCCTTGCTATGCTTGTTGAGACTCAGAAGCTGAAATCCGTTTTCTTACAGAAATCATTAACAAGTTGTAACTCATCTGACATCAATGTAATTTACTCTTTTCAAGAGATCTGGAATTCAAATTCCAACGTCATAGAATGAAATTACGTTCTCAAACAAAGAAAACGCAGCAGTGCTCTGATCATATTGTTATGAAAGGCAACATTCAATCCACTAGCAATTATCGGTGCTGCACCCGTGTGTAAAACAGAATTTCACGTGTTCTTCTGAAATGGTTGCACGTTAATTTTCACCAGACAATAAGATGAAGGAATGGAGAAAATGTTCATGAACTTTCTCTGAATAATGTTTCTTTGTCTTTTATGATTTATTTCTGTTAAATTTAATGGCAAAGTGTGCAACGCATTACATATAGTTTTAATATGATTTAACAAAAAAGAACTTTAAGCCAATGTAATACCTTTAAAAGCTATTAATGGTCGTGTGCGTTGCGTTACATGAGGTCGTTTCAATGTATAACTAAGCTTACCCAAGTTCAAATCTTTTTTTTTTTATTATATATTTACTTAAAAGGCTACTTTTTTTTTTATTATATATTTACGTATGATTGCTTTTTTTTTCTTTGGAAAAAGTATGATTGTGGAATTGAAAATGTCAAATCAACCATAAAACTTTATGAAATTCCAAAGAATGACATGGGGGCCAAAACCAAAGTATAAGGTGGAAACAAAAAGGATAAACCCGTTTAATTCAAAATTAGACTGGATTGAAAAATAAAAATTAATTAACGTAATAATTGATATGACCGATGTATAACCCATTATTTTTTTTAAAAAAATATTTTTTAAAATTTTTTTCCACATCTGGTCTAAATCTAGTTAAGTTTGGATCAAGTAATTAAAAACTCAATTGAGGTGATTAGAGTTGTTTTTTTTTTTATTATGTTAGGAAATATGATTGAGGTTATTTTTTAAAATATTTTTTATTTGAAAATATATTAAAATAATATTTTTTTATTTTTTAAAAATTATTTTTGATATTAACATATTTTATTGAAAAATATAAAAAAGTTAATTTAAAGCAAAAAAAATTAAAATTATTTTTTTAAATTTCATTCAAAAATATTTTTAAAATACAAAAAGAAACAAACAGGTTTAACATCCAACCTGATATAGCTCTGGGTCATGGTTTTCTAGGATCAACTAGCGGAGACCGGCCAGGTTTAACATCTATGAAATAATTAACTATGCTAGTACAGGAAACTAATAAGAAACCACAGACTAACTGCTATTTGCTTCTAGCCAGTTTGGTTTTATTTTATTTGTGATGGGGAGATTCTAGTTTCTTTCTTTGCTGCCGTGTTTCTACTAATTTTAGCAATGGGCTTATATCCATAGGATCAAAAGCTGCACCTTGTAGAGGCCGCCTTTTCTACCTTATTTTTCTGCTCTTTATCTTTATACAGATCGCCGGGAATTAACAGAACAAGCAAGGATATAGTTACTGTATTGTTTACTAAGAACATGATCAAGTGTACCGTAAAATTAAGTTGAATCAATCTGTAATTAGATGATCATAATAAATTGTCAGACATTATGTTTAACAGCGATAATCAAATAAATAGCTTGATGTTTGTTTGCACATCGATATTTCACTCGTAAACAACGTTCTTCTTCATGGGATGCTTACACTTCTCACACAGTACAGTTTCTTCTGATAGCCCTTCTGCATAAGGAACAAATTTCGAATGATTTCAAGGCCCTAGAGGAGGAGGAGGAGGTGGTGGATCAATGGCAGCTATAAGTGCTGACATGAATTCTAACTCGCCACATTTTCTTCCCATTCTGGAAACCTATCCAGCCATTTTGTTGCTCCACTAGCTGAAAGTTTTACAATGTCTGCCGTATTCCCTCTTCCGATTATGGCCCACCCTTCGTTGGCCGTACTAGTAATGCTGACACCTCTTTCAAGGTATGATCATCAGAATGGATTGATTGTCCCAGTTGGAGTTTTGATCTTCTGATACTCTCCAACCGAAGCCAAAAGAAATGAAGTTTTGTGAAAGAGAATAAACTTCTGTGCAGTTCTTCATCGATAATAGCTAACAGGCGTCTTACTTGTTCGCCAAGGTCTTTGCAGCCAACAGACACCATTTCAAGCTGCACACCAGCATTTCTGATCACCTTACATGTGGCATTGAATTCCCTAATCCAGTCTGGGTTGTCACTTCCATAAATGCATATATTTCTGTCTTCTTCTGCCTGAGATCAATGCAATGTAATGAGTGCAAAGGCGATAAAAGCAATTCCTTAAGTATGCAACCATATTGAAGATGCTAGTTTCATACCCAGGTGGTTAATAGAGGGTCAATTTCATCAAGCAAAAGTTTCAGGGTCCAATTCTCTTCGTCCCAGAGTTCCTTTTCTTTCGAAGTTGAGAAGGGGTATGCTCTGGCACCCCAGATGAACACCATATCCATTGCATTTGATTTTCTGACCATACCTTGTGAATCCAACACTACAATAAGAGGGACATTTTTGTAGTCCCATTCTTGTTTTATGTAGTTCACAACAGCTGAATAGAGCACCCACGGTCGCCGGACTGAGTACCATGGCAAAGAGTTTGACAAAAAGTCGAATATGTCACTTTCAGCATCAGTCCATGTATCAGAAATTGAGATCCAAACAATTTCATAACTTCCCTCTAACTTCTTGTGGTAAGGATGATCAAATGTTCTATCAAGCAGCAGAAGGAAGCAATCCTTCCTGTGGAAGGACCTCTGCCTTTGATATCAAAAGTAAAACCAGGGCCGTGAGATTAGTCGCGGTGTTCGAAAGCTGGCCCGGACACCTACGTTGAAAAAAAAGTAAAACTACCTTGCCCTTCATTTCAGATACACCTAGCGGTAAATGAACTCGTAGAAAATCGTATCAGATGCAATGTTGTGGATAGAACGAAAATCATAGGTTTTTTTTTTTTTTGAAATCCAAAGGAAGAAAAAAAATTATTACAGTGAATAATATTTCCAAGGAGACGTACGGTGAAACTTTATTCTATTTTTTTTTAAATTAAGAAAAAAATTAATTAGAAAAAAAATTGATTCAAATAATTAAATTTGTAATTTAAATCATGAGACTAAACAACTTCACAAAAAATAAATTAAAAAAATTATAAAATTTAATTCTAAATAAATTTGATATTAAAAAATATTTTTTTTAAAATACAAACTATAAAAAAAAATCCAAAGAAAGAAAAAAAACACTATTCAAGTGAGTGAAATAAAACCCCCCTGTCTCTTAGTTTTTTTTTCTGTGAATTCAAAATACAGGATGGTCATAACCTACGCAACCCAACCCAACCCAACCCGAACCCACGTGCCTCGGGAGTACCGGTTAGAGGGAAGCCCATCCGTGTCGGCTTCCATTAATTATCATTCTGGGCCTTGGCTCGAGGGGCATTCTTGTCAGGTCACGAAAAGGAAACCACATCCTCTGCTCCCCTCTCATCTCCGCGTAGATCAACTTGTTTCAAGTCTCAAGGTGTTTGTGTTTCTTTTAGTTTTTACTGTTAATCGCTTTCGATAGGCGTTGCGTTCTTCAATGGCTTTTACAGATCTTTAAGCACGTGTCAACGGAAGCGTGTATTTATTGCAATCCCAAACGCTTTCATATATGTATGTATGTATATAATACATGCTACGTTTCTTTGGAAATGCGTGGTTTTGTTTCGTGGCCGGGTTTGCAACATTTTTAATTAATTTCCATCTTTAATGATAATTTGGTGTTCATCTTTCTGTTGCTTCCTACTGGTGAACTCTCCCTTGTAATTAGTGCGAGAAATTCATGTTTCCGAAGCATAAATTAATTGATGTTATTACCAGTATTAAACAGCACGGTGCTTTGTTTCCAGCACCGTGTTACCTGTCTCCTGGTACTGTCTTTCTTTTCCGATCTGGTCTCTTGTTTTCTACTGTTTTTTTTTTCTTTTTAAATTTTATGTTGATGAAATTGATCGAAGCCAGCCTGCAAACAATCTTCCTTCTGCGAAATAAACAATCTATTCGAATAAGGAGCAGAGACAGAGTGTTCAAAGATCGAAAGGTTAATTTCAAGTCTTTATGAACTTCCAGGGGGGAAACGAGATTAAAAACGCCCCGCGCTATAAGAAATCTGAATTAGTTACTGGATGTTATTAAGGGTTGAGTATGGATTCAAATCCCTAAAGTTTAATGGCTTTATGTTCTATATCAAATCCTTGTCATCGTGGCCTAAGATATGCTCTGATTTCTAGCAGATTTTCTAATGAGTGGTAAGAACATTGGTTAGCAAATGGACATGTAGAAACTAGAAATGGTATCGCAAACAACACCTTTCATTAATTATAAGCATCATATTACAATACAAATAACATGCAGTGGAAGAAAAGTCTTGACATATTCCACACCAGAGCTGATTTTGCAACATCACGGATAGTAGCGGCAGCGACAGTGGCCGTGTCTGCCTTGGTTTTTATTGAAATAGATAGTGATTTAAAACGTAAATGGCATGCCGTTGTACTTGTAATAAAGCTCAATCGGTACAGCAACGATACATGATGAACTTCTCCATTGGACGGCCGCACTCAGCACAAACAACCCTCTCTGGGATGCTTCCTGTAGCCCCTGGCAGTATCAGACGGTTGCAGTGGAATGGGCTATGGAGTTCATGGAGGTGATCAATCAGTGCAGGCAGAAAACCCTTTTCCTGTGCAACCTCCCTCCACATCTCGAATTCATCAAAAGATTTCAATATGGTTTCTCCCTTTGCCTTGGCCATCTCAGCAGGTCCCTTGCTGATCACAGCCCATCCTTGATCACTTCCATCGAAGCTGAGCATTGTCATTATCTCCTGCATGATGGTGTCATTCTCTACAGTCCTCTTGTGTTGTACCTTGGAATGCCACATGCTCTCCAGCCTCACCCAAAAGAACCAGATCAAAGTGAGGTCTGGCAATACATGGCTAAGTTTCTCGGTCGTAATAATAGAGTTATTTTTCCTAACTTTCTCCCTGGGGTTGCTCTTCCCTACATAGAGCATTTCTAACGTTATAGCGGCCTTGCTCGCAACTTCTTTTGCAGTAACGGTGAATTTACGGATCCACTCAATGTCCTCCCCACCATACAAGCATATGTGCTTCCCTTGTTCTATCTGCAATAACAATTAATTACTTGTGTTAAATCCATGAATAATGCGCGTATGAAATTCCTATGCACCGGTAGGGTTGTAGTCTAGTTTATGAATCAGTTTCAAGTTGGGAAATTTGAATCCCTATGCTGAGAAATTGCAAGTAGTAGATGATGTCGATAGAATGTTGAGATAAAGACTGCATTTTAGTTTGGTTATGCATGCAAGAGAGCAAAGCTATACCCAAGACACGATCATTGGATCAATGCTATCTGCCAATAGCTCGATTTTCCAGGTTTCTTCTTTCCAGAGTGCTTCCTCCCTTAAGCTGGTGAAAGGGAAAGCCAGGCTTCCCCAAATCCACATCATGTGGATTGCATTGGGGTTGACTACTCTCCCTTGTGGATCCAAAACCACAAGCAAGGGCCTCTTGTTGAAGTGCCACACCTCTTTGATGTACCTGATGACTGCAACATCTAGCAATAAAGGGTGATAGACAGAGTACCATGGCATCATCCTTTGAAAATCCTCAAACAGCTTTTGCTTTGTTTCATTCCACGGGGATGATCTGTCCACAACTGGGAGCCATAAAACCTCATACTGGCTCTCTGGTCTGCCCGGTTGCTCCCGCGCCTCACTGTACATTTGTTGCAGCATTGAAAGCTCTTCGTGGGAGATTTCGAGGTCCGAAATCAGCAGCAACACACTCCTCCTCCTCAACACATCAAGGCTTGCCTGTAATTAACAGTGGGAAATGTGTTTTATCCTTGTATATTCATATGGGGGGATCATTAACAAATATTCACGTCAGGAAGTATGATATCTGCATAACTATTATGTGGTAAGATTTCAAGCAAGACCGCATGCGATTTTTACTCAACAATCTCTCTGGTCTCTATCATCCAGTGAATTAACTAACAGCAATATAATCTGAATAAAATAAACTGAAAGAACAGAACAATAACCGAACCCTTTTCTTGGTGGAACCATCAAAGAGTGGTAGTTGATCGTCCTTGGCATAAATCAAAGCCTTTAGAATCTTCATGTTGTCAATGTGGAAAGCTTCGAACAGGCTCACAAGTGTTTGAAATGCTTCAATATGTCTTTTCTCATCTGGGTCAGAAAGAGATCACTAGTTATCGCCATCCAGCATGTATTTTGCATAAAACATAATTTTTTTAAATGGTGAATATTATAATATACTGTGCGATATGAATTGCCGTTGTTTGAGAGGGCTCGGACTCACCTATGTGTTGAAAACAAAGAGTGAGCTGCTTCATGAGATGGCTGTGAATGTTATTAACCTTGTGGGCCAAGCTTGACAGCTCCCAAGCCTCTGTTGTGGATGCTATGTACCTGTGGAGCGGATAGTGAGATGGCAAAAGAAAAGTTTAGCGCCTTTTTCACTCTAATTTTGGCTGCTTTGCATGCATGTGCAAACCATTCTACTTTCATAGCAAGAGCCAGAGTAGACTGAGCTTGTCAACATGTTATTTTGGTGCAAGAATATTTCTGATTAACATAAGCAAGTCATTGAGAAGCAACATGTATATTGGCTAATTTATCATGGAGAAGGAAACGCATACTCATGACCCATGCCAATAAGCCCCATAATCTGTGATGCGCAAGCCACAATACTCCTGATGGTCCAGTAAACAGCAGTGGGGATATGCGCAGTGGCAGTTAGCATTTCTGGAGTGTCAGGGGTGATGTACTGCGAAGGAAGCTCCTTGAACTCAACTATGCATTTGGCCACATCCATCATGGCCCTGATAAGGCTTGTCAGTGCCTCAAACTTGGGCTTCAGATTGTCAGCTCGTTCAATTATATCCGGCAATTGTTTCAGAAGTGCAACCGCTTTAGCTAGTGGGTTTGTAAGGTAAAGCTGGGCGACAAGCCAAAACTCCCCATAGTTCACGGCAAATCCAGCTAACGCTAGCACCACCTTTCCGTCCCACGAGTAGTTTGATACCAAGTTGAATATTGCCAAAGTTGTTGCATGTGCATCTCCACCTCCAGAACACTTGCAGGACATCTGTTGGAAAAAAGCAGCGTATTCATAAGTGTCTTTAAACATCATGAACTTATAAACCCACAATCTTTTCTGTCCAAACTTACCTCGCAGGAAATCTTGTTGATATTGTAAGACAGCATCTCGATCGTATCATGAAACCCATTTTGAAGAGCCTTCTCTTCCAATTCATCAAGTTGTGCTTGATGAGCTCCCTAAAATATAGAAGTCACCAGTGACGATCAGAAACATAATAATAATGCTGAATAAATTATCATGCCAATATAATAAGCACATAAAAATATAGCATACAAGAGGCAGTACTTCTGGTTACGTAAATACCTGCTGCTGAACAATGCTGGTCATGCCTAGGGCAGGAGTGGCGCGGAGGAAAATGTCCTCGACAATATGAAGAAGAGGCTTCACTGAAAATTCACGGCCATCAGGAGCATGAGTGGCCTGAATTTGCTTCATCATTGCAGTGTCGTCCGATGATGAAAACATACTGCGTTCACGCCTCATCTTTTGAGGTACCACTGCCATCGTGGTCAAAGAAAACTATATAGATTCAAATTCAAAGAGGGAAAGAGAGAGGAGTGAGCAGCTTGTGTTGGTATGGATTTGGTTAGCTGATCCGAGACTTGTATTTATATGTCAAAGCTAGAATGAATACCTTGCTTCAGACGGGGTTTAAGCTCTAAAGTGCCCCAGAGATATAATTTTGGATAAGGTCCCGCCTCTAATTAATGTAACTGATTTTACTCTCTCTTTTGGCTTTGATTTTAACAATGTTGTCGAAGATTCGAATACTATGATTGCTGATTTAACTTCTATTTTGTGGAACACGTTGGTGCCGAGCATGTCTCAGTTTAAATTTTAATTTTGTGGAACACGTTGATGCCGAGCATGTCACAGGTCCAAACTTTCCAGTCAGCCCATGATCGGAATGATGTTTAAGCGGCAATGCCCTTGCTATGCTTCTTGAGACTCAGAAGCTGAATTCCTTCCGTTTTCTTTCAGAAATCATGAACGAATCAATGTAATTTACTCCTTTCAAGAGTTCTGGAATTCAAATTTCAACGTCATAGAATGAAATTACGTTCTCAAACAACGACAAAGGCAGCAGTACTCTGATCATATTATTATGATGAAAGGCAACATTCAATCCACTAGCAATTATCTGTGCTGCACCCGTGTGTAAAACAGAATTTCATGTGTTATTCTGGAATGGTTGCCCGTTAATTTTCACCAGACAATAAGATGAAGGAATGGAGAAAATGTTCATGAACTTTCACTGAAGAATGTTTCTTTGTCTTTTATGACGTAAGAAACCTTGCATCATTAAAGTTAAAGGTGATTAGATGCTCTCATTGTTTTCTCTGTTTTCCAGTTCACCAGCAATAATGACGCATCTCTTTCTCACTTTGTAGTAGGGTTTGGTGTTTTAATAATGTTTTTTTTTAAGAAAAAAAAGAAAAAATAATTTTTTATTTATTTTAATTCTCATTTTAAATTAAATTTTTTAAATAATTTTGATATATTGCTGTCAAAAATAAATTTTATCTCGATATATATTTTTTTTTAAATTTTAAAAAATAACCATACTACTATAACAGATGACTAAACAGTCCTTTAACCAATACTTACCATCCTTAATCCATATCTTACATGCTCCTTTAATTTCTCTTTTCTTTTTATTTCGCAAAAACAAAAAAAAAACGAAACAAATATAAAATTGAAGAAAGGAACATCCAAACCAAGCCACCTTTCTAAATTTATGAGGATTGATTAATTAATCTTGTCAGACTGAAAATATAATTAATGAAAATACATAGGTAGAGGTGCTGATAGGTAGAGTTTTTATTTTTTTTTAATATTTTTTTATTATCAAAATAATATCAAAAGTAAATTTTAAAAAATAAAAAAAATATTATTTTGATGTATATATAAATAAAAAAACACTATAAAAAAAATAATATTTATCAGTATTCCAAACACCCCCGATGTAAAATAGGCTGCAACTCATCTTAAAAAGTGATAAATCCACAAAAATACCGTCCAAGAAGAGTGAAGGAATAGAAAAAGAAGTTCGCCTTTTAGTTCAAGTTTAGAACAAATGTCAAATATAGCATAAAACTATCGAGACACCCTTGTTTAGATTTATTCCAGCGGAGTGACCCAATCATCACCGGTGCCTGTAACTGATTTTGAAAGAACATCACATCACTCCGACTGATTTTTGATCCTGTCGAGCTTGAACTTGAAATAATAGCCCAAACTTTATAAAATTCCAAAGAATGGCATGGGGACCAAAATCAAAGCGAAAGGGAAAGGGATAAGGAAGAACCTTATATTCTCTAGACTTGAAGGCCAAGGAATGTGGGAATAAGACAGGCCTTCAGCACCTGTTCCCGGCAGGGGGGTAAAAGACAGTGGTGGATAGCAAGGTTTTGCAAGTGGATCTGCCGTCAGGTCACCCAGAACCTATCTAATTGGAGATTAGACCAGTTTAATAAAAAAAAATATTGATTCATTTAGACATTGATTTGATAGGGTTAAAATATGTCTATTAATTCATTAATTTGTTTTTAATCTGATTTTTTTTAAATAATATTGATTTGATTCTTTAAAAAAATTCATTCAACTTTTGATTCGTAACATAGACTTGCTCTTGTTGTTATAGATGGAGTTCTAAAACCATGGTGGATGAGTTATTAAGTTATTAAATTAACAGATCAGCTTAAATCAATTATTTTTATTAAAAAATATATTTTTTTAAAAAGACAAATTTTTTAAACCTAATTTCAATCTAGTCAAGCTTAGACCGAGTTAATCACAATGTTTTCTATTCAACTTAAAATCAACTCAATGCTGATAAAACTTTGGGTCATGGTTTTCTGGGATCGACTAGCGGAGACTGCCGGGTTTAACATCTACGAAATAATTAACTGTGCTAGTACAGGAAAAGTAATAAGAAACCACAGATTAACTGCAATTTGCTTCTAGCAAGTTTGGTTTTATTTTATTTGTGATGGGGAGATTCTAGTTTCTTTCTTTTCTGTCGTCTTTCTACTAATTTTATCAATGGGCCTATATCCAGAGGATCAAAAGCTGCATCTTGTAGAAGGCCGCCTTTTCTACCTTATTTTTCTGCTCTTTATCTTTATACAGATCGCCGAGAATTAACAGAATATGATAGCAAGGATATAGTTACTGCATTGTTTACTAAGTACATGATCAAGAGTACTGTAAAATTAAGTTGCATCAATCTGTGATTAGATATTCATAATTAATTGTCAGACATTCTATTTAACAGCGATAATCAAATAAATAGCTTGATGTTTGCTTGCTCAGTACATATCGGTATTTCACTCATAAACAATGTTCTTCTTCATGGGATGCTTACACTTCTCACACAGTACAGTTTCTTCTGTTAGCCCTTCTGCATAAGGAACAACTTTCGAATGATTGCAAGGCCCTAGAGGAGGAGGAGGAGGATCAATGGCAGCTCTAAGTGCTGACACGAATCCTAACTTTGCCACATTTTCTTCCCATTCTGGAAACCTATCCAACCATTTTGTTGCTTTACTAGCTGAAAGTTTTACAATGTCTGCCGTATTCCCTCTTCCGATTATGGCCCACCCTTCGTTGGCCGTATCTAGTAATGCTGACACCTCTGTCAAGATATGATCATCAGAATGGATTGATTGTCCCAGTTGGAGTTTTGATCTTCTGATACTCTCCAACCGAAGCCAAAAGAAATGAAGTTTTGTGAAAGAGAATAAACTTCTGTGCAGTTCTTCATCGATAATAGCTAACAGGCGTCTTGCTTGTTCGCCAAGGTCTTTGCAGCCAACATACACCATTTCAAGCTGCACACCAGCATTTCTGATCACCTTACATGTGGCATTGAATTCCCTGATCCAGTCTAGGTTGTCACTTCCATAAATGCAAATATTTCTGCCTTCTTCTACCTGACATCAATGCAATGTAATGAGTGCAAAGGCGATAAAAGCAATTCCTTAAGTATGCAACCATATTGAAGATGCTAGTTTCATACCCAGGTGGTTAATAGAGGGTCAATTTCATCAAGCAAAAGTTTCAGGGTCCAATTCTCTTCGTCCCAGAGTTCCTTTTCTTTCGAAGTTGAGAAGGGGTATGCTCTGGCACCCCAGATGAACACCATATCCATTGCATTTGATTTTCTGACCATACCTTGTGAATCCAACACTACAATAAGAGGGACATTTTTGTAGTCCCATTCTTGTTTTATGTAGTTCACAACAGCTGAATAGAGCACCCACGGTCGCCGGACTGAGTACCATGGTAAAGAGTTTGACAAAAAATCGAATATGTCCCTTTCAGCATCAGTCCACGTATCAGAAATTGAGATCCAAACAATTTCATAACTTCCCTCCAACTTCTTGTGGTAAGGATGATCATATGTTCTATCAAGCAGCAGAAGCAATCCTTCTTGTGGAAGGAGCTCTGCCTTTGATATCAAAAGTAAAACTACCTTGCCCTTCATTTCAGATACACCTAGCTGTAAATGAACTCAAAGAAAATCGTATCAGATACAATGTTGTGGATAGAAGGAAAATCAATTCCATGAACCTTTTACCTTTATTTCTTCTTCACATTTTTAGAACCAGAAAGCATTTAGACTACATGAATCAAGTGTCGGTAAGCATCATGGCTTGCTCTCTCTCTCTCTCTCTGTTTTTCCCCTTCTTGCGTGGATGTTGGGTTGCCAGACGAAGAAGACACTATTAGTAAAAATAGTAATTACCTTGTCTTGTGTGGAGGAATGCTTGAGTGGTAACTCATCCTTTGCAGCCAATAATATTCCTAGGACATCTTGGTTATCAGGATGGGCCTCCTGGAAAACTTTTAACAGCTTCTGATGCATCTTTTCCTCTGAAAATAGTGCAAAAAGATAAGGTGTCAAAATAATTCATAATGGATTTCACATTCACTCGGAAATAGTTTTCCAAATATTTCTCGAGAAAGAAATCAGGTACCCATTTGTTGATGACACAAATCCACGTGCCGCCTGAGGTGACTGCATATGCTGCTCAACTTATAATCCAGGCTCGAGAGCTCCCATGCTGCAATCAATGTTGAATCTGACCACCTGAAAACAAAATCTGTATGTTATTAATGTTATAATAGTAGAAACTCTGTAAATGATCTCTATCTTTTCATATATGAAACAGAATTTAATTTACACCAGTTTTATCCTAAATTGTACGGAAAGAAATGTATTCGGGAATGGACAATAGATTGAATTCATTTTAACATTGACATAACGATACATATCAATGCTTATTATCAATTGTAAATAAAATAAAATGGTACATGTTAAATCCAGACTAAAGGGAAGGAACATGCACTTCCTCAGGTTTCATGGCTTTCAAGTCTCTGATTTGAGAAGTGCATGCCACAGTGCTTCTTGTGACCCAGTAAGCAGCTACATAGATGCAGGACCTTGCAATGACCATTGTTTCATCATCCAGCTGTGCATATCTAAAGGGAAGTCCTTCAAACTTTATTATGCACTTGGTAACATCAATCATTGTCCTGACTAAGAAGCTCAAGGCCTTAAATTGGGGCTTCAATGGCCATAAGTTGAGAGGTAGGTGCTTCAGCATGGCGACTGATACTGCCAAGGGGTTATAAGGGTATTCCTGCAATATGATGCAAAATTCACCGTAGGTTGTTGCAAAGGCCGCAAGTGTTAATACCGCCTTGACATCCCATCTATAATTTCCAAGCAACTCAAACAAGATCATCGTTCTCGTGTGCAGGTTTTCCTTGCCAGAATGTTTGCGAAGCATCTTCAATAACGAATAGGAAAAAAAGTGTCAAAATGTCGGTTTACTTGCATGTTTGAAGGAAAGAAAATTGGTGTGGGGAAATAATTACCTCAATCTTAATTCTGTCGATGATCTGTCCGAGCGTTACTTGTGATCCAACCACTTCAAAGTCGCTTACATCATCCTTTGCAATTGCATCAATATGAAAACCACAGACCTGAAAGTGGAACTTAATTTGAATTAATGTTCAAAATGCCGGCTAACTCTGCTAATGGTATACATGTCGGTGACAGTAGCGTTGCTGTGGGAAGAAAATCTGCACGCCACAAGTGAAATCCAACAAACATCAAATCTTTCATGCGATAAAGTTGAATGCTAGATGTTGATTATGGTAAATAAACTGTTGAAACATAATCTTTCATCATTAGTCTTCTACTGCCATGCATAATGGTGAATATGCTGCACTCAGAAATGTCAATTTCCTAGTGCTCATTCTGTCAAGCATCTTTGAATCACTTTCCATGGAGATAACCAAAAGCTGCCACCAAGAAAACAAGAAAAACTTTCTTTTCGTTTTCGTTTTCTTTTTTGTCTGTTTGAGAAAATATGACATGTCTTCATCCAAATATTGCCTCATAGATCTCTGAAAATCAATTGTACTAGTTTCAAAACCATAGTAGGGTGTATATGAAAGGAAAAAAACCGCTTAAAAGTGTAGTACTTGGGATGCAGTAGCATAACACAGGACATTCTCCATTGCACGAAGCAGTAGCTCGGACTCTAGGCGACGACCATCAGGATCATGTGTCAACAGGAGCTTCTTTATCAGAATATCATCTTCTGAAGGCATCGAAGAGTGCTGGGAAGAACAGTCATTGCCAAAGAAGTTCATGGCCTAATTGATTGTGACTTGAAGGCTAAGTGTGCGTATGTTAGACATGCAACATGTGGTTGCATGATCTTATAATTATTGAACAACTAGGTGACAAATACGGGTTCACGTTGAGTAAACGAGCACAACTTACATGATTAGGCCATATCCGAAAGAAGGATCAGGCTACAGCTAATCTCTTGTTTAAAGATTTCCCTGGAGACCACTAAAGGTGCATTTCTTGCTTAAAGATTTCTTCTTCACTGTTTGCAGGAATCAAGTTCAGGACCTTCCTTTTTCACTTTTTCCATAGTTTACTTACAAGGGACAAAAGCATGCAATACTAGAACACGTATGCACAGATTCTTTAATAATACATATAAATTTTACCTAATCTCTTTATTTTCAGGGTTTTTTCCTGCACACAAAACAACTTCACTGACAAAGAGTATTCGACAAAAAAGATGAATTATAAAAGCATGTGCTCTAACTTCAAATATTCTTTAATTGTTTCTTTAATCATCGATACATTAGAGAATCAGTTTGACTGCATACTGGATGTCTTGGCTTTCATTGACAAAGGCAAAAATAGCAACAAAAGAAAAGGATTAAAGGAATTGTGCTTCATCTTTATTTGCTTCTCATTCCGAGGGATGAAAAAATAAAAGGGTTCAGGGAAGAAAACAAAAGTAACGGCAAAACTACACGGTGGTTGATGCAATCACAAAGTCAGTCTCAGAGGAATATGGCTACCAACGATGGACTTCTGATTACAGAAAACATAATGTCGATCGGAAGTCATCTGGCTGCCATAACTTGAAAACGATGCAAGGAAAAAAAAGGAGGAATTATGCACGGGAAACAGAGTTAACCATCGCTTAGTCCTTGTAGCTTAAAGAAACTAATATGTTAGTCCTTATGGTTTCAAAAGTTTTCTATTTAATCCCCACATGGTTTTGATTTGTTTGCATGTTAGTCCTTTTTATCAATTTTATGTTTCTTTTCAATTTATTGTCTGAAAAGTATAGAAAACTAAAATGAAGCAGGCAATATGAGAGAACTAGATTTGAAAGGAAATATTTTTTTAAACAGAAAACCAGGACTGCTTAATTATATTTGATATTAGATGTGAATATTTGATATTACGTAGTGCTAAGTCGTGTTTATAACTATTATTTTTTAAAATATATTTTATTTAGAAATATATTAAAATAATATATTTTTTAAAAATTATTTTTTAATACTAATACATCAAACAATCCAAAAACTAAAAACTCCCTCTTGAATATCTTATGAATAGCAATAACTTTCAAAGTAATAATGCCGTGGAATTAGCTCAAAACCCTGCTTCAATTTCTTTATCCGTCATGCAAGATAATGAATTTTTTATTTGGATTTATTTAAAAATTAAAAATTAAAAATTAAAAATCTCCAGTCAAATGCTAATCTTCTAAAACTAAAATTCCAGCCAATACGCTGGAGTCGCTGGCGCACTTTGAGCGCCACATGCGACAGCTTCAAGTGCTTAAAAATGAGATTTCGTTGTCTCCATGTCATTCCTCTCTATTTTCTTTTCCATTTGAAGTAGCGCATGACATTTAGATATTGTCGGTTTATCACTTATGACCCTTTTCCCCCTTTCATTTCTCTCTCTTAACCCGATATATACATTATGGTATTTATTATTGGTATTTTAGATTGAATTTTTTTAATTTTGATTTCTATATTTTTTTCATTTTCCCTTCTGTTAGAGTTTTTTTTTCAATTTAACTATTTATTTTTAATTTGTATAGAAAATGTTTTTTGATTTGGTCTTTATACTTTTAATTTTTAATTTTTATCCTTTTCCCTTCTACCAAAATTTTTATGACTACAATTTTAGCCTTTATAGTTTTTGTTTTTTCAATGATAATAATGAATTTAATTTGGTCCTTTTCTTTTGATTTTTTTTCTAGGTCTTTATATCAAAGTTTTTATAGTTTTAAATTCTATTCTTCAAATCAAGTTCATAACTTTTATTTTTCCAGCAATAATAACAATAATAATAATAATAAAAATAAAAATATTAACAACAACAATAACAATAATGATGATGATGATGATGCAATAATAATGATGGTGGTGATGACAATAATCATGGAAAAAATAATGATAATAATGATGATAATGAGAGTGATTATAATAGTATTAATCATAATGATGATGATAATATTTATAATAATATTAATTTGTTATAATAATAATAGTTATGATCGTAATGATGGTAATAAAAACGATGGTTAAATAATACTAGTAATAATGATAGTATCAATACTGATGATGGTGATAGAAAATAATAATAATAATAATAATTTTAATAATAATAGAAATAATGATAATAGTAATAATGCTAATAATAATAATAATTATTATTATTTTGATTCTTATTATTTGAATTGTTATATTTTTATTTTTTTATATGAATGATTTTTTTTAAATTTTATTATTTAATATTTAATTTATTAAAAATTAAAATTTATGATTTTTTTAGAATTGATGAATTAAGTTATAAATTTACAAAGTTAATATATTTTTTAAAGAGTTTAATAATTTTTTTATTAAGTTATTCCCGTTATATAACATAGATTGTGTAGATTGATAAAGTATCAAAGGTTAACGTGATTCCAATTAATATTATTATATATTTATACGTAGCCGGTTTTTAATATTTTGTTATTTTATTTCAATATTCTAACAATATTTTTTATAAAAAAAATAGTCCTCCCCACATCTACATAGGTGGGCATCAAGTCTAGTAGATGCTAAACTGGCTATAGGTTCGTGGGCAGGTAATGATCTTTAAGACGAGTTTCTCTCTCAATTAAGAGCTCTTTAAAGAGTGATGAGTAGGTAGTTAATTAAATTCATGGCCGTCGGCATAATCAAGTGTCCATCCATCAGAGTATTTCTGTCCCGTCGGACTTCCATTGGACCACCGTACGGCACCCCCAGCATTGTTAATTGCTGAGCTAATAGCTCCTAACTAACGAAGTGAAAGGGTGGTGGTGGACAGTTTTGATGTGATAGCACGTACGAGTTAATGGCCAATGGGTTTAAAATACTATAAAAGCAACTCCAATCTCATTAGAGACAACACGGCAGCCACTTGAACTCAAACCCTTTTTCATTAACAACCGTTTGGAAATACCATATAAATTAAGTTTTTTTTTAATTTAATTTTTTATTAAAAATTAATTTTTTTATATTTTAATTTTTTTAATATAGTGATTTTAAAAATAATTAAAAAATAAAAAAAATTATTTTGATATATTTTAATATAAAAAATATTTTAAAAAGCAACTCCAACTATATTCTAAAAAAAAACCCCTTATAATTAACCAATCAGAATTAATGATGTAAATTTTAGTTTTTTCTTTGCGTATAATTTTTAAAATATCATCTTAAAAATTTTATTTTATTTGTGCTAGCATAGAAAGAAAATCCTTAACATGTTTAGGCTTAGAAGTCCAAAGAAATAGGTGAAGAACTCAATATCAACCCAATCTTTTTGAAATATAAAAATAATATGTTATATAATAGAATATTTTTTTGTTATTTTTAATAATTAAAAAATCAAGGATTAAGTTTTTAACCTTTAAAACCAAATCTTAACTTGTTTTCACCATAAAAACTTCACAAACATCATAAAAATCTCAATAACCTTATTTTCAATCCAAAAATACTCTTTAATTAGACTTAAAATAAAAAATTGAATTGAATAAAAAAGCTTTAGGGATCTAATATATTCTTTTTTTCCCATTTGGTTGAAGGATAAAACCATCTCTATTGAATTGATCTTCTCCAAGACTAATCAATTAACATCAAGATTGGATTTTTTTTGTGGCTAACTAAAATCTTCCTCTCTTATCTTTATTTCTTGCAATTTTCTCTCTAGGAATAACGTTAAAAATAATTAATTTTTTTAGAATGAAACATAAGAACTACAAACTATAGGAACAAATTAATATAAAAGAAATTTCAAGAATTAAATTGAAATTTTTGAAATAAATTAGATTATACTATAATAGAACAATGCAATCTATAGAGTTTTTGCTTTAGCTATAGTGAAACCCACAACTATCGTAGGTTGGAAAACTTTTTTTTTAATGTAAAAGAAGTGATAGGTTAAAAAATTCAAGCCCCAACTTATTGGTTAAATTGTCAATTTAAATATTTATAAGAAAAAACAAAAAAACAACAATAATAAATAAATAAAAAATAGGCCTAAATCTATTTTGATTATCAAACATCTTGATACTAACTTAACTAAAGGAAAACTAGGAAAAAAAGAGAGTTGCACTTAAAAAAATAGAAAAAAAACTAGGTAAATTTAAATCTAAAAAATTATAACTTGTTAAATTATGAACCCAAGTTCAATCAAGAAACTTAGATATTATCCAATTTAATCTTGAAGAATGCAATCATTGAAAAAACTATTTATAAAAAAACTAGAAAAATAAAAAATAAAAAATATAAGGCTAAAATATGATAAGAAAAAAAACCATGAGGATGAAATCCAAAAAGAAATATCACAAACCAAAAAAAACAAATACAATTAAAAGAATTAGGACTAACCTTGAAAGATTAAAAAAATCACAGGGGCATGAAATTGAAAATCATTTGTAATATGATATATTATTTATAGATTAAAAAATGATAGGAAAACATTATTGAGGGATAACCCAATGGAATCAAATGAAAAAAATTAGAAAAAAAAAAGTTAAAAAGAATTAAATAGAAAAAAATAAAAAAAGTTAAAAAAGAGGATAAAAATAAGATAATATCAATTTAAAAAAAATAAGACAAACCTCTTAAACCTGATTTATTATCTAAAATTCGTATGTCATGAAATTTTTTATTTAGATTTAATCAAAAAGTATAATTCTTAAACAATTTAATTTCAAAGGATGAGATGAATAGAAAATTTTTAATTAAAAACTAGCAGAAGATAAAAAAAAAACAAGAATAAAATTTGATGGAAAAAACCTAAGAAGATGCAATTTAATAAAAAAAATAAAAAAATATTCCAAATAAAATAAAAATCAATTAAATAATAAAGACCAAATTTTAAAGATTAAAAAAAATCATGTGGGGTAAAATTAAAAACATTTATAAAAACCACAAAATCTTAGACAAACATCCTAAACGTGACTAAATCTTAAAAAAATTCATTATTTATAAAGCTCTGAATATGGGTCTTATGAAGAATATTATAAGTCAATTTAAAGATATAAATTTAAAAAACTTATCAAAGCAAAAACAAAAGGATAAGAAAAAAAAATCCTCAAGTGTACTTAGAAAAAACCAGTCAAACACATGACTTACAACATAAAATGAAAAGGTGCTTAAAAATAAGAAAGCAAAAAAAAATTAAAAAATACTTAAAAAAAAACTAAAATCAACTTAGCTAATCTTTTAAATTTATTATCTAGGTCATGAGACTAAGGAGTTTTTATTAAAGGCAAAAAAAAAAAAACAAAGAAGCAAGATTCTTAATTAAACAAATATTGAGGGATGGAATTGATAAAAAACCCAAATCAATCAAAAAAATAATTCAAAATAAAATAAATATAAATTAAAAGAATAAAGAACAAATTTCTAAATAGATTATAAAAAATTAAATGATCAGGGATAAAATCAAAAATAAATTCCAATTAAAAACAATTAATGTAAATAAAAAAATTAATTTAAAAATAAAAATAAATGAAAAAGTTGATCGGAGTATTTGTATGGTAAACATGCAAAGTGAGAGAAAGGAAAAGTAATTTTAAGCAAAATCACGCAAAACTAGCAAGAGTTTTTAACATAAAAGGGTGGAACATGGGACAAAAGATCAAGAAAATACCCGGTCACTATACACAAAAACACTATTGTGTAGAAGATATTAAATTATTTTATTCAAAAATTTTATTAATAATTTTATTTAACCACTGAAATAATTTTATACAACTCTTAAAAAATATTTATGTTATAGTGAAAACATCATTCTATATTCCTCAGCAAAAGATAAATTAAAAAAAATCATGACACTCTTGTAATTAATAATATTATGTGTCTTGAGACATAATAAAACTCTTAGAAAAATCAGGGCTTTAAATAATTGATGATATTGATACAGCTGGAAGTTCCCTAAGCTCACGTACATTCAATTTGGCACAATTCCTCCCTTCTTTAATAATAAAGTTTGCTCACTTCTAATGCAATGCTAGAAAACGCACTTCTGAAGGGGGCAAAAATAAAAAATAAAAATAAATAAATAAAATAAATCTCAGTGAATATAACTTAATTACCAGATTGGTTCAGGTAAATGTGCCAGCTTTCAGAAATGTCATTTTCGGGGAACCATAATTAATAATTCAATGCAGCTAGGGTACAGTCCTGACTCCACGAATCACCATCATATATATATATCAGATGGTCCATGGATACTATTTTTACAGAGATACAGCTCCTAACTACCCGAAAGATTTGTAATTAATTACTTTTATTTTTCATTTTATGACGAACTTAATGGGTACATATATAAATATATATTGGGTATTTCTTAATTTTGTGAGAATATTGGTAATATATACATTATAAGAACTTTTACTATATTAACTTATTTTCTTTTAAGTGGAACCAAATGAGTTTGAAGTTGGTACAAATGTTTAATGTGAGTCGACCCTGCCCTCCCAAGTCCAAACTACAATAAAAATGTTGTATTATTTATACTAATAAGTAAATATATTTATTTTATTATAAAAGAGCATACCTAACATAAAAAATTATTTAAGAAAAACTTAAAACTTATACATGTCTAAATCCATGAATATACAAAATAAAAGTCAAGATAACAAGCTTTTAACATAAATATAATAAAAATCTTTAAAAACATATATATTAAGTATACATTTAAACTTGCAGTATGTATAAGATTAAAGTCTTAGATTGCATAATAATAAAAATAACAATGTTTAAATTAAAATTAAAATAATACTTATTTATTGAAGTGATTTAAAGGAATGAAATTTTTGTCGCTATCAATGATGAATTCTTTATCGCTATCAAGGATATTTACAATATACTTTTTAGAATTTCAATAATACTATCTTTGTTTATATATTTGTTTATATATGTTTTTAAATAAAATCTTTGAATTACAATAACAAACTAAAATATCTCTCAACTATGAATCTAAACTCTAGATATTAAAGAAAAAACCAGAGTAAAAGATAGAATGAAACAATTCAAAATGAGGTAAGAAAAAGTGAAAAAAATCTACAATTTTTAAATTAAAATTTTTTCCTTTGCCTTTCTTTTTTATAGTGAATTTTAGAAATTACAAGATTGAGAAATCAATAATAATGAATTCTCATTATTTTCAATTTTTTTATTAGCTATCATAAATAAATAATTGAATCTAGAAAAACTAAGAATCTTTTGAGTAGAAAAATCAAGGGTTTTTAAGAATTAATTTCTTATTTATCTATAATTTATTTAAATCATGTTAATTAAATAAATTCTCAGCAATATGATTATCAAGTCTTCTAATTTCTCTCTTTAAGGAGTTCAAGAGTTTTTGCAGTAAAAGATCTTTTTCAATAATTGTGAGGTTTACATGACATAGTCAATCTACTTAGATTGATAGC
Organism: Populus ilicifolia; assembly: GCA_015708895.1. Lineage (NCBI taxonomy): Eukaryota > Viridiplantae > Streptophyta > Magnoliopsida > Malpighiales > Salicaceae > Populus > Populus ilicifolia. Next base: position 198,880 of record SRLM01000520.1, read on the forward strand.
CTGTGTTATATTACAAGTTAGATTAATTTTTTATAAAATAAAAAATAAAAATAATTATTAAATGTGATTCAATCAACTTGATAAATTTAAAAATAATTTGGATAACCAGAAAAAAATAAAAAATAGATTTTTGCAAAATTAATTATCAACAAAATAACATAGTGTTTATTTGAGATCACAATAATTTAATAAAAATTAAAAAAATTATGAAATTAATTAAAAATTTAAATATTAAAAAATAAAATTAAAACAAATATTAACATTAAAGTATAAAATTAAAAAAAAATTAAAATACCAAAAAATAGACCCAAGCAAGCAAGCGGGTCAGCAGGCCTAGACCTTAATAAAAAACAACTTGAGCATTTAAAAATTCATTTTTAACTATTATTTTTTTACATAAAGCACTTTAAAATGACCATAAAAACCTAAATAAATCCTTTTATATATTTAAATAACCTAAAATGCAATCCAAAAATTAAAAAACAACTTGAAATCTCAAATTTTCTATTATCATATCTACTCTCTTAGACAATTTAAAAGTAATAATACTTTCAATTTTTTTTCATAAAATAACACTTATTGATATTAAAATTAATTATTTTAATAGTTAAAATTAATATTAATTAATAATTTTTCTTTTGTACCATTACAATCTAGTGATTTTTTCTCTTTTCTCTTATTATTTTATATTTTTATTTAAAAAATTATGATGATGATATACATATATACATATATATTGTAAAATACATTTTCTCCTCTAAATGTAAAATTTTGCAAACTCTTACAAATGTTTATTTTAATTATCATCAAATTATATAAAAATTATTTTTAAAATTACCTCAAGACATCGGGTTACTAATACTAAGCTGAATTTTGAAAATTTAGGGGATGAACACGTTTCAGCAAAAGAAAATTCTTTTTTTTTTGTTTTTTTTTATTTACGTGGAGTGTCCGGGTCAGCTTGTGCGTACTACGACTAATTTCCACGGCCCACTGAATATCCTGTAAATCCAGTAGATATATAAAGCATCGCGGGGATGACAAGCATACATATTAGACCTCGAACCCAAATTTAAGGGAAGAAAACAAGCTTTTTTTACGTGAAAGACCATTAGTGCAAAAGAAAATTCTTTTTACTCTGACTGCAGGTGACGACGTCCTTTTAAGCAGGTGCTCACGTAAATGCCATCGGCCAAGGGCCTAGGCTACTTCAACCTTTAAAAATACATAGGTCCTCTCATTGCAAAAATATCACTGTTTCCGTCATGGATAGAGAACCAACAACGGCAACAAATTTCTTGTTCTCTGCAACGCAATGGCTGTACATTCACTCATCCCTCTGGGATGCATCTCTTGCTTTGTTGGGACTCTTTGTTTTCCGATGTATCAATGAAAGGCTCACCAACAAAGGCCCTATGCTATGGCCTGTGCTGGGGATCTTACCCACCATGTTCCTCCACATCAACGACATGTACAATTTCGTCACGAGAGCTTTAAGCAGAGCAGGGGGGACTTTCCACCACAAAGGAATGTGGATGGGAGGGGCATATGGAATCGCCACGGCTGATCCTTCCAATGTCGCGTATATGCTTAAAACGAATTTCAAGAACTTCCCAAAAGGGAGATACTTCAGAGACAGGTTTCGGGATTTGCTAGGAGATGGTATTTTCAATGCTGACGATGAATTGTGGAGGGAACAAAGGCAAGTAGTGAAAGCAGAGATGCATTCAAGCAGGTTCATTGAGCACTCGCTTCAAACCATGCAAGATCTGTTGCACCAGAAGCTGTTGAAGCTGACAGAAAAACTGGTGAAGTCAGGAGATAGTTTTGATCTCCAAGAAGTGCTGCTTCGGTTTACGTTTGATAACATTTGCACTGCAGCTTTTGGCGTTGATCCTGGGTGCTTAGCCCTGAATTTTCCTGAAGTTCCCTTCGCAAAAGCTTTCGAAAAAGCAACAGAATTAACTTTGTTCAGGTTCCTGATTCCGCCTTTCATTTGGAAACCCATGAAGTTCTTTGGAATAGGATACGAGAAGGCACTGAAGGAGGCAGTTGGAATTGTGCATGACTTTGCTGAGAAGACAGTGAAGGGTAGAAGGGATGAGGCAAGGAAGCATGGTAGCTTGTGTCATCAATCTGATCTCTTGTCCAGGCTTATTGAGGTTGAATATACTGGACAAGGAAAGAAGCTGCAATTCCCAGATAAGTATTTCAGAGATTTGTGTGTAAATTTCATCCTAGCAGGGAGAGACACCACTTCGGTGGCATTGGCATGGTTTTTCTGGTTAGTACACAGCAATCCAGAAGTGGAAAACAGAATTCTATGCGAGATTAATGACATTTTGTCCCTTCGTGAGACACAGAAAAAAAATGAGATCATTTTTACCATGGAAGAATTGAACAAGATGGTGTATCTCCATGCAGCATTATCCGAATCCCTGAGGCTGTATCCATCCGTACCAACTGAAATGAAAGAAGTGGTCGAAGATGATGTTCTCCCTGACGGTTCCATAGTTAAGAAGGGCGCTCGAGTTTTCTACTGCATATTCTCAATGGGCAGGATGGATTCTATATGGGGGAAAAATTGCTTGGAGTTCAAACCAGAGAGGTGGATTAGGGATGGAAAGTTCGTAAGTGAAAATCAGTTCAAATATGCAGTGTTTAACGCCGGTCCTAGGTTGTGTCTGGGGAAGAAGTTTGCATACATGCAGATGAAAATGGTGGCAGCTTCAATCCTGTTGAGGTACTCAGTTAAGGTCGTTGAAGGCCATGATGCTTCTCCGAAGATGACAACCACACTTTACATGAAGAATGGACTCCAGGTGACCCTGATGCCTAGGTTGGTGAACGTTTAATGTTGCTCTAATGCCAATATTTAATTTGTTTGCATTTGCGGAGCTGTCTTAGCTCTCGCTTCACTTTCCATATCTTGTCACTGAAACTTCAGCCTATGCGTTTGATACGTACGATCGATCTAAGAATATTTTACCCAAAAGAATAAGAATAGCGTCCTCTTTGTTTAGCATATTTATGATAGAGTTAGAGATCCCGTCCAGATTTACTGTTCGTTTAACATCCAATCAAATGTGAAGTCTGCATGCTTTTAGAGATCTACAATCATTATTAAAATCTTGATATCATTTTAAATTTAATAATTTTCATTTTCATTTTATTTCCAATATTTAAATCTTATTATGATATATAAGCGATGCATTCTCAATCTTTTATTGTTTTTTTTTTTTATATATATTTGTTTTATTTGAGATATTTTTCCAACGCTCTTTTTTACCAGTAACTTTTAGAATCTTCAAGTGATATGAATCTAAGATTTCAATGCTAGGCATATTGAATTTAAGATGATAAAACCTTTTCTAAGACTTTCTGATAGCATGTATAATGAATTTAAGACTGTAAAAATAAATTTTAAAAAAGATTTCATATAAAATAAATAGCAATAATGTCAGTGCAGAGTAGTTGCTGATCCACGATAATAATTAATAAACTCAAATTTAAAATTTTTAAAAACCTCGTATAAAACCGAACATCCCTTACGACCCCCCTCCTAAATTACTATTATTGGGATGTTGGTTGAAATCTTGAAACTTCAGGAGCAGTTGTAAGATAGTGATTTCATTGTGATTATCATCCCTCGTTACTATCGAGATATTTTCATTAATAGTAATGTAGTTTAACAAATAATTATTTACTCTTATTAATATATATAATATAAATATTTTTCCTCGTTATACATGGAGATATTTCTTATTAATATTTACACATATATCAAAGATATTTTTTTATTTAATACTTTCAGAAAAATACTACACTTTAGTTTATTCTCTCTTTAAAAACACTCATGAATTATAAATAAATTATGAATTTTTTAAATAAACGGTCTACAAATCTATTTTTATTGCATATTTATTTTTAAGGCATGTTTCTTAATATTATTATATTTTCTCTAAAAATAATATTTACTTAATCATTAAAAAATATTTAAATTCATCAAAAAAAATAATCTTTAGTAGGTATCAAACATCCACCTCTAACCATTTCAATTAAAAAAATAGATCAAATTATTAAAATAAAAAAATTAATTAATTATCCAAGAAGTATCCAAATTGTAATTTGTGGTAAGTTGTAATTTTTGGTACATCAACTGTAATGGTAGATGGTGATATTTCATGGCTGGCTCGTTCAATGTCTTTCGTATTATTCATTTAATTTATTAGCCAACAACTCCATTTCTGGGCATAAATAAATGCCACCGGCCAAGATTCATATGGATGGATCAAGTCAAAAAATATCACTGATTTAAAAAAAACCAGAGGAAACCATCCATGTGCCCCGTTTCCTTCTCATGACCCAACTTTTCAGAGTTAGTAACTTCTGCTTTATTTTGTACCTGTAAGAACTTAAAGCAAATTAATTTACAATGGCTTCAGAAAAATCGAAAGGTATGATATTTTCTATGGTGTTTGACTTGGATCCCCTCGTAGCTTAACCAGAACGTCTGGTATTCAATATTTAAGTTGAATTTTCCTGTAGTGTTTTCTGCAGAAAATTCAACGTTGTTTCCTAAAAAATTACAGGAAGAAACAGTGTCTTTTTCTTAAGACAAGTAGAATTTCCCTGCTTACGAACTCATGTCTCCTACAATTAATCCTTGTATTAATTCATGGTATTTTACACATAAGCATGTCTGCATTTTTATTTTTTGTTTTGTTTTTTGGTTTGATAACAAAGTTCAATGGATCTTAGACACTGTATAATAGGGATATCTCTTTCTTATCTCCAAATCTTATCTCAGTTCTTGTTTTTTTTTTTTTAAACGTGAAATGAAAATCTCATGTTTCTGATTTTTGGACTGGCTCGACGAGGACCAACACAACTACATAAGCATGTTAATATGCTTGAACTAAGCTATAACAAGTTTTTATTAGCATTAACTAAACCTATCTGAAGCCGAGCATGCAATGACTTTGCCTACCACTACAATGGGCTATACATTAGTGCTGGTGGGAGAAACCACTTGTGGTGACTTTGAAATACTCAGATGGGATAAAACATACTCTTTTATTTCAAGAACAAAGCTTACAATAACATAAATAAAATCTTACAATAACCCCTCTCTTTCTCTCTTTTCCTCTAGTGTTTCTCTCAATCTCTCCACATATAATTGCATAAGTTTAATTGTCTATTTATACACGAATTCAAAACAAGAAAATTCAACCTTGAAGTGTGAAGGTGGTTGTGGCCGACAATGTGAAAGCGGCCGACGGCTAGTGGCCGGCGATTGGGCGGTGACAGCTGGTGGTTGCCTTCCTTGACCTTCTAGATTGAGTTTACTTCAACAAATCTCCTCCTTAAACTCAATCGAGGGATGTCATTCCAAGCATGAATTTCAATCTGATAAATACTTCTCTCTTTAATGGCTTGGTAAAGATATCTACAACTTGATCATCTGTCTTGCAGGATATCAACTCGACTTCTTTGTTCTTTACATGCTCCCGGATAAAGTGATGACGTGTATCAATATGTTTACTTCTTTTATGATGCACCGGGTTCTTTGCCAATTCAATCACTGATCGATTATCGATATAAATCTCTATTGGATTTTCTTGAGGAAATCTCAAAAACTTCAGCAAATTCCTTAACCATATTAAATGGCATACAGTTGAGTTGGCAACAACATACTCAGCTTCACAGCTTGATAACATGACAATCGATTGCTTCTTGGATGACCATGTGAAAGATGTATCTCCCATGAAAAATACAAACCCTGTTGTACTTTTTCTTCCATCTAGATCTCTACCCCAATCATTATCCAAGTAGCTAGTAAAATTGAAATTTGTACTTGAGGTATAAAATATACCTTCATTTATTGTCCCTTTGATGTAGCGAAGAATTCTCTTGGCTGCATTCAAATGAGATTGGTCTGGCGTCTTCATATATCTGCTGATTAGTCCGACTCCGTAGAGTATATCTGGTATGGTACATGTCAAGTACCTTAAGCTTCCTACTAAGCTCTTGAAGTAAGTTGGATCAACATTTCCAACTTTACTTTTCTTCAATTCCACTCCATTCTCAACTGGAGTTGATACTGGATTGCAGCTTTCCATCTTGAACCTTTCAAGAATATCTTTGGCATAACCGCTTTGAGATACAAAAATCCCTTATTCTTTCTGCACCACTTCTAAGCCAAGAAAATGTGCCATCAGACCAATGTTTGTCATCTCAAACTCTTGTACCATGCTTTTCTTGAAGTCTTCGAACATGATAGGATTGTTGCTGGTGAATATCAAGTCATCAACATATAGGCACACAAATAATATGCTGTCATCTACTTCTTTCTTCACATAAATTACGTGTTCATATGGATATTTTTCAAATCCATTATCTTGAAAATACCTGTCAATTCTGGTATTCCAAGCACGCGGAGCTTGCTTCAAACCGTAGAGGGCTTTCTTCAACCTGTATACTTTGCCTTTATTTTTAGCATCAATGTATCCAAGTGGTTGTTCAACATAGATCTCTTTTTCTAGGAAGCCATTCAAAAATGCTGACTTCACATCAAGTTGATAGATCTTCCATCTATGTTGTGTAGCTAATGAGATCATCAGTCTGATTGTTTCTAGCCAGGCTACTGGAGCAAACATTTCTCTATAGTCAAGCCTTCTTTCTGTTTGTAGCCTTTCACCACTAATCTTGCTTTGTATCTTTGCACTTTTCCTTTTGTATTCTTATTTGTCTTGTAGACCCATTTGACACTTATTGCTTTCTTGTTTTCTGGTAGATAGGTAAACTTCCACGTATCATTCTTCTCAATGACATGTATTTCTTCATCCATTGCTTTTATCCACTTCTCTTTTTTGATAGTTTCATTAAAGCCAAATGGGTCACTATCTGTAAAGAAATAAAATAAAGTTGTATCTTCCATTACTTGAGTGGCATCATACAACTCCTCTAAATTTCTCATCCTTCTCGATCCTTTTGATGAGGATGCTGATGATGGTTCTGATGATAATGGTATTGATGATGATTCTGATGTGTTTCTCCTGTTGAATACAGGAAATCTATGTACTGGACTTTGTGGCTCATCTTTTGGAACTATCAGACCTTCTGCAAGTACTGTTGGTACTTCTTCATCTTCAAGGATCAAATTAGTGCTGATCCATTTAACTACTTCTTAGTCATCATTCTATTGCCAAGTTTTATCTTCTTCAAAGATAACATCTCTACTCATAATTACCTTATTGGTGATGGGATTATACAGCTTGTATCCCATCCTTTTCTCACCGTATCTGACAAAGATGCATTTCTCATTTTTATCATCAAGTTTAGTCCTTCTTGTATCTGGAGTTTTTGTATATGCCATACAACCAAAGACTCGAAGATGAGTAACACTTGGTTCGTGACCACTCTATGCTTTTTGTGGAGTGACAGCTTGCAAACTTCTGGTTGGGCAGCGATTTAATAGATACACTGCACATGATACAGCTTCAGCCCAGTATTGCTTGGGTAACTTCTTTGCTTTGAGTAGACTTCTTACCATATCAAGAATTGTTCGATTCTTCCTCTCAGCTACACCATTCAGCTGTGGTGTATAAGCTGGTGTTGTCTGATGTCTGATGCCTTGTTGTGTACAAAAAGCTTCAAAGTCATTTGCTGTATATTTTCCATCTTGATCAGATTTCACGGTTTTGATTTTATAGCCACTTTGCTTCTTAACAATTACTTTAAAATCTTTAAAACAATTGAACACTTCTGACTTCCTCTTCAAAAAATATACCCATGTCTTTCTGCTAAAATCATCAATGAAAGTGAGAAAGTACCTATTTTGTCCATTCGATGTAGGCTTTATAGGACCACACACATCTATGTACACTAACTCCAGTGGCTTATTTGCTTTCCAGTTGACTTCTTTGGCAAAACTAGATCTGTGATGTTTGCCGAGGACACAACTTTCACAAACTTCATCTGGATGATCAATGTGGGGCATACCTTTGATCATCTTCTTGCTTGCTAGCATCTTCAGACTTGTGAAATTCAGATATTCAAGCCTTAGGTGCCAAAGTCATTCTTCACTATTGGTGATGACACTCAAACACTTTGTTACATCATATTGGATGTTTAAAGGAAACATCCTATTCTTGGACATTTTTACATAGGCAATTAATCTCCTATTGTAGTATGTAATTGTCAGATGATAATTCTTCATATAAAGTGTATAGCCTCTCTCTAGAAGTTGAGCTATGCTTACCAAGTTTTGCTTTATAGCTGGGACATAGTAGACATCGACGATGCAGCTATGATCACCATTCTTCAACTTGATTGGAATGTTGCCTTTACATTTAAATGAAACTTTTGAGGTATCTCCAAAAGTGACAAAACCTTGTATGGTCTCATCTAGATCACCAAATAAATCTTGTTGACCACACATGTGATTGCTAGCTCCAGAATCAAGATACCAAATATTCTCTTGATTCCTGTTAAGTCCTTGCTAGATAAATAATGCAGCTGCTCCTCTGTTGTTGACATCCTCTTCTGCATAGTTGACTTGCTCACATATCTCCAGTGGAGTTTTCTTTTGACATTTAGTGCTATAATGCCCAAATTGATTGTAATTATAACACTAAATATTCCTTTTATCACGGTTATTGTAATGGCCTCCTCTTCCTCTAGGAGTGAATACTTGTTGTCCTCGACCTCCTCTAGTGGTGTTTCTACCACCTCTTCCTCTAAAACTTGTATTCCAAGAACCTCTACCTTGAAATCGTTGAAATCCTCCTCGTGTTTGTTGACTTCTTCCTTGAGGGGTGTATCCACTTGTTGAAGTCTCCCCTTGCTCATATATGTCTTTGAGAGATAATATTACTTGTAAGGCATGCTCAATTGCCTTATCTCCATTTCTTTTTACAATCTTCTGCTCATGAGCTTGCAAAGAACTCATAAGTTCATCCACTGTTAACTTGTCCACTTCTTTGGACTCTTCAATAGCAATAACAACAAAATCAAATTTTAGATCTAAGGATCTCAAAATTTTCTCAGTAATTTGAGCATCTGAAAGGGCTTCTCCATTTCTTCTCATCCAATTGACTATCACCATAATTCTTGTGTGATAATCAGAAATGGATTCTGAAGATTTTATTTGTAACAATTCAAATTCACCTTGCAAAGATTGGAGACGAATCTTCTTTATTTTGTCAGCACCTTTGTATTTTTGTTGGAGGACCTCCTATATTTCTTTTGATGTTTCTGCGGAAGCAATGATCTCAAATGTGGCTTCATCAAGACCTTGATAAATAATGGTCTTTGCTTTGTTGTCTTTCTTTCCATTGGCTTTGAGGACTTGCTTCTGTACCTCTGGTAAAGCATCTTCTGATTCTTTGGACTCTGGTTCATCATAACCATATTGCACAATATCTATACACTCTTGTGAACCAAGGAATGCCTTCAATCTGATGCACCAACTATCATAGTTGTCTTTGGTTAGCTTTAGGATGAGTGTTTGTGCATTTTCTGTAGTCATTTTGCTTTTTAAATGACTATATCACCTTTTGAGAGTTGAATTTGGCAAAACCGACACTGTAGATGGATCGAAATGGTCCAAATAGTAGGGAATCGGTCTGACTTTGTAGAAAATGGGTAAAAAATGAGGTGAACCGGTTTAAAAACCAATTCGGGCGGTTCGCTGGGTTTAACCGGGAATATTCCAAGGAATATTCTTTTTGGCTTGGTTTTAGAATATGACTCGGAGCTTGGTTTGACTTCAGGATATGGCTCGGAGCTCGGCTTGGCTTTGGAATATGGCTCGACGCTCGACTCAGCTTCGAAATATGGCTTGGAGCTCGGGTCGGTTCAAATATGGCACACATGTGGCTTAGTCGTCCTCTTCCTCGAGGCGCATGGGCTACAATACTGAAACTTCAGACGGAGAGTGTGGTCTACCCTGTGCTCTGATTGATATGATTTTTACGCCGTTAAGTTTGTATTGATGAGCTCTTCACTTTGGAATGCTCAAAACTTGTTTTTTACAACTTTGAAAATTCAGATATATCCCAAAAATACCTCTTTTTTCTGACTAACGGGGCTCTGATACCAATTGTTGGTGGGAGAAACCACTTGTGGTGGCTTTGAAACACTTAGATGGGATAAAACACACTCTTTTATTTCAAGAACAAAGCTTACAATAACATAAACAAAAGCTTATAATAACCCCTCTCTTTCTCTCTTTTTCTCTAGTGTTTCTCTCAATCTCTCCACACATAATTGCATAAGTTTAACTACCTATTTATACACGAATTCAAAATAAGAAAATTCAACCTTCAAGTGTAAAGGCGGTTGTGGTCGACGATGTGAAAATGACTGACAGCTGGACGGTGACAACTAGTGGTTGCCTTCCTTGACCTTCTAGATTGAGTTTACTTCAACAATTAACACTTCCTCCATTTGTAAGGTTTCCCATATGAGAAACTAACAATTAGCACTTCCTTCATTTGTAAGGTTTCCCATATGAGAAACTAGCTTGAATAATTGGACAGTACTTCAATTCTAAATTAGAATAGGTGTTTTCAGCAGAGAAAAAAATAAATAGAGAGACTATACTAGTACATATAGGGGAACAAAGCAAGAAGAAGAAGAAGAGAAGAAAGTATGCATTGCAGATTCTAAACCTCTTTTTTTTTTTTCATAGATTTTTAGGGGCAAAGAGTAGATTTATTAAATTCAAAACTGAAAGGTTGAACCGCTAATGTTTTTACAAGTGAATATGCAATATTATCTTTTTAGCTAGATTATATATGGAAAGCTATAAAAATAATAATATTAATTTGGATTTTCACTACTTGTTTTACTTGCTTCAAGAAGAAAGATGATAAACAAAATGGTAAAATATTTTTTTTTCTTATTAAAATATTTTTTTTATATATCTTACCTAAAAAAATCAAAATCTTGAAAAATATTGTTCATTGTAATTTCGTGATCCATATCATGGGTTTGATAAATTTATCTAGGTTGAATCATGTTGTTTTATTTTCTTAAATAAATTATTTTTTAATATTGATTAAAACTCATGTAGGTTATTTTTCAATAAAATTAATTTAACTAGATAATATCAATTTATTGAAATAATTATATATCATTTATATTAAAAATACAATACTCTTCTAAATAATATTTTACTTTTGAAATAAATATAAATATAAATATATATTTATACTATTCAATAAGTTATATTATCAATTTGCCTCCTGTCAATGTGATTCCACACAGTTCCCCAATCACGTGCGTAGCTTTAACAATAAATTAAGGAGAACAGAGAACGTCACTGCCTATCTATTAGACTTTCTGTACATAACCATTGACATAATTGTCAATTCCGACAACAAGATGTATTTAAGACAACCAGTAGAATTAAACACAACCAACCACCAAGACAAACACGCTTTAAGCTTAGCATTTACTCCCTAGTTCACCCAGCAGATGGGATAATAATTTTTTTCAGGAAAAAAAAAGAATAAATAGATATTTTCAATGCGTTTTTTATATAAAAATTCTCAAATATTAATAGAAAAACTTATGCCTATGTAAATTGATATTAGATCAAGAAATAGCTAAGATTAAAATACATAATTTTATAATATGAGTTTTGCACTCAGTTATGTTAAATAATTTTATTTCTTAAAATAAATATTTTATTTAATTAAAATATTATTTATACAAATAAAATTTTAAAAAAATTATTAATGAAAAGAAATTGTATAAAATTATGTAGTTCATTTATTAAACAATTTAATATTGAAATATAAAATTAAAAAAAAATAATTTAAAAATAAACAATTTAGGATTAACTTGTAAACCAAGCAACCATAAATGTTAAATTATAATAATTTCATAGAAAAAAAATAAAAAAAGCATGAAAATTAATTCTTAAAAAAATAAATCTTCGATGATAAAATAAAAAATTAATTTGAAAAAATAACCTAAAATGAACCTGAGTCAATTCATGTTAATTTTTAAAATCCAAGTTTATGAGAGGAGAGCTAATTATATAGAAGACAAACCCTAAAAAACAATGAAGTAAAACTCTTAATAAAATAACAATAAAGGGTGAAACTCTAAAAAGAAGTAATCTAAAAAAAGAGTTAATACAAGTTAATTTGCTATGCTCATGACTATAAATATATAATTAAGATAATCAAAAAAAAAGTAAAAATAAAATTAAAGATTAATTTTTTTAAAATAAAATATTGAATGATAAAATTAAAAATAAAATAATTTTATAAATATATATAAGAAAATACCAACATCAACACATGTCATCTTTTAAAACTCATGAACTGATCAGGAGGCCGAAACTAAACCAATAAAAAAAATGGAGAGGATATTTAATATAAAAATAATTAAAAAAATAATTCAAGTCAATTTGAGTTAACTTATAAATTTATTAATTAAGTTATAAAGCATATTTAACAATTAATTGAATGATAAATGATAAAATAAAAAAATCAAAATAAAATATATTATTATTTAATAATCATGCATTTTTTAATTCTTTATTGTAATTTGGGCTTATAAATAATTATTGTAAAATTATTACAAATATAAATATTAAAAAAATATAATCTTATTTAAAAAGTATGGCATAATATAATGATTTTAACATTGTAATTTTTAATTTGAATACATATTTATTTTAAATTAAAAAAGATTTATAAGCCCAAAAAGCCAAGCTTACGTGTTTGTCCTAAAAAAAAAGAAAAGAAGTCAAGCAACACTCTGACTAAGTCTAGACCCATGCGCAAGACATTGTTCTTTCTCGTTAATTGAGTGGACTTGGTGTTGTTCTTTCTATAGAAAAAAAGTTTCAGCAAATGATATATCACCTGATATAATAATTTTTTTCACTAACTTTAATGGTTAAACAATTAAAATTGAGCTTTCAGATGATCATAACCTAAATTTAAATTTTTTTAACTTGTAAATATTTTTAAAAAATCTTAAAAATTTTAATAACTTCATTCTTAACCCAAATCATGTATGATTACTCTAAAAACTAATAATCAAATCAAATATAAAAATATTATAAGTTTTTATTAATGTTTTCTAGCATGGTTAAAAGATTAAATTATCATTATTTAACTCTCTATTTTAAAATAAATCTATTAATATCAAAAATAGATTTTTTATTATCGTGATGTGATTGGTTAAAGTTTTTTTTATCTCTTTATTTTAATAATTTATTTTTTAGAAATTAAGAAATAAAATATGATAAAAATAAAATTTGAAAACTATAAAACTAAAAAAACCAAATAATAATAAGAAAATAACTTCAAGAACCAAAGTTTATCATTCCACGAGTAATAAAGAAATGTATGGTCCCTCTATAGTGATGTCCACAGTATTTTTACTTTTTAGATATAGTAGGGAAACGACGACGCACAAACACAATAAAACACTATTTTTGTTTAGCGTTTCTTATATTATAATTATAATTATAATATAATGTAATTAATAGATATTTTCAAGGTTAGAGTCAAAATGAATCTAGCATAGTTGTTTGATAAGTGAAGGCTAATAGATTTAGATAGAACACATTGCATGGTGGCTCGAGAAAGAGCCCACGAAGCACTAGACATGAACTCTTCATCTGGCAGGCAATCCTGAGCCGCCTAGCACCAAGATGTGGCACAATACTCGAATAGGCATAGACTTGGATGCTTGACTGACCGGAGGTGACCAAACATGACACGTCCGGTGTCAAGTTTGATTTTCTCGCTTTCTTACAGTACGGGGGCAGTCTTTTGTATTGTTATAATAATTTTTTTTAAAATAATTTTTATTTAAAAATATATTTAAATAGTATTTTTTTAATCTTAGTATATAAAAACAATTTTTAATAAAAAAATTTAAAATTTTTGAGATCACAACCCAATCAGCAGGCTCTTTTAATAAGATTATTTCTATGGAAAGCAATTAATTGTATGTTTGATTATTTTACTGGTCAATGTCAAATTATTCATAAAATATATTTAAATTTAAATGTAATGTATACATTAGATATTAAAAACAATAACATTCATACTGTCTTAAAATATCCCACAAATCACTATTGAATGGATTCAATTCAATTCATTTAAATTTAAATTAATTAATAAATTGAAACGGATTTGCGTTTGCATAAGTTATTAAATCATTGTAGAATGTTTTATTCGAATAATACTAGGGGTCACAAATGTCATTAAACTAATTTTATTGAACAAACCTTTCCCCCCCTCAAAGACTATATATAAATAGAAAAATAATAGATACTAATGGATGAAGTTTCTAGTATATTTATACTATAATCAATATTTATATTTTACCCATTATTTATTAGTTAAAAAAATATAGATATCCGTACCACTTCATAAAGTCTTGGATATTTAGTTGAGTATCATTATTCTAGTATTATTTATTATTCACTATAAAAAAATAATATTTATATTTAATATATGTTTTTTTTTAAAATAAGTTGATTGAGATGGGAGAAGAGAATAAAAGTAGTCTACACCTTGTTAAACCAAACATCCTGACTTCCTAGAGTTAGTAATTGTAATGTTAAGTGGGACATGATTATAAAATACAGAAACTAGCTATTCGCTTGCTTCAGATTGTGGTTTTCATGGTGGAACTCAAGATGTTACAGACAGTTGTGGCACTTCAGATTGTGGTAGTCAGCTTCGATTTTTGTAAAAGAAATGATGATACCCTCTTGAAGAAAGGTGCCCAGCCTCCAATCTAACAGGAAGACGAGGACATCGATTTTTGGCCTAATTTTTCAGCTGAATAAATGACTTAAAACTATCCTTAATTATCAGTCAACAGAGAGACTTCTTAATCCTTTTAACTTTGAATCTAATCTGGATGGAAGGACTTTGTTGATCGATAGTTCATAGTAGTTTTTGGTGTGTATCTAATAGCGTAGACCTTCAAGGCGCTCTTTCTTCTACTTTTCTTTTTTATACAGTCGCAGCATAACACAGAACACAAAGATAGCCAAACAATGCAAGCATCACACCTTTGGTAAACCCTTGCTTCACAAGGAAAATTAGAGTACATGAACCACCAGCGGTGAGCAACAACTTAACATTGTGCGCTTGCGATGGAATCATTCCTGGAGCATATACAAGAGCCATGTTCGACAAAACTGGAAGTGATAGAAATAGTACATAATATGGCTCCTGATTTTTACTGCTGTGGAGCAGGAACTGCTGCTGATACAGAGGCAGTAACAGGTTTCCAACTGGCATGAGGTCCTTGTTCAAGTCACTGCCTTATTGTAGCTGTTCATCTTTGAATGTCCAATTAATAGTCTCTGTTACATCTTTGGCTTTGTCTTCGGATATATTCACTTCCTAGCTGAATCTGCTCCGGGACCACACGGGCCCAGAATCAAAAGTTGATATTCAGATAAAACTTCTTCTATAGAAAGATCAGCTATTTTCTCCCTGGTAAGAGAATGGCAATTTGAGAAAGCCCACCACCTGTCCGGTTTTCAGGGTACCATTGCCATGTTCTATAAACTTGGTCAGTTTTCGTATCAGGATGACATTTCTATAAACTTGTACACGTTTTGCTTGAGGAACTGAGTTTTCTTGTTGTTATATTTTATTGCACCGATCACTTTTGAGGGGTACAGAAACTCTGCTATTTTCTACCATGGCCTCTGGTTCCCTTGCTGCAATGGCTATTTTTGAGTCTGTCATGAAGGATTTTCTGTAAGTTGGAGTTGTAGTGGTCAAGATCTTCCTGCCAGCTAGCTAATTGTCTTTTTACCTTGTTTTTTTTTTGTTTTGAGAAGTTTGTATCTTGATGGTTTGACACGATGATTTTGTCTAGATTGTAGAGGTTATATACACAAAGTTTACTCCTTTGCAATCAATGGAATGTTGAACCATATATGAGTGGCAAGATCTCTCTTGTTGATCATTTATTGTGTGTCAAAACTATAAGGTTTAGCCCATCTATTTTCTTAAAGGTATTCATTAGCATTTGTCCTTTCAGAACAGGACAGGTAATCTGCCAGTTCTTGTCTTTCGTTTCCTGAAATTCTAGTGCATCTTTTTAATAAAAAGATAGTAAAAGAAGAAGAGCATAGTTTTAGAAAGTCTACAAAATGCCGCAGTCCTTTTCATATATTTTCTTTGTCGGTTGCAATATTACCAGATAGTAGACATTTTAGTGCCAGGGCCCATCTGCTAACTTCTGCAATAAGCAAACTTCTGCAATAAGCAAATATACAGATAGCAAACCTGCACTAATTTGCAGCTAAATTTGACCAAAGGGAAATGGACAGGAGAGAGAATGTTCTGATTGATGCATCCGACAGTCCTGCCAGCTCAACCCGATTCTTGCTATATAGTTTTAGGTTCGCCCACACTAGCAATTTGTAAAGGTGCTCCATAGGCAGCTTCTGCCGTATAAGTTACAGTACTGAGCCTAATAACTTCCTCAAAAAGTCCTTTGCTGGGAAATTGAGGTTTGCATTCATCCGAGTCAAAGTTTTGTCATGGTAGAACTTCTTGTGCTGTTAACTAATTTAAACCATTGGCTTTCTGGGTCGCATGCGTTATCTTTACTCAAACATTTGCAAGTATTTGTCACGATGGTGTTGTTGGAATCTATATCTAGGCAAACAGTTGTGCCACTCGAGGCGTTAGATGACAAGTGCATTTTGGAATCTGAGATGGTTTCCCATTTTGAATTAGAATCTGTGCATATTATACCAAGTTTTGCTGGTTTGGCCACATCATCTGTTTGTAAGCAGAAATATGTTCCTTTCACTGACAGGATCTTCTGGGGTGTATAGCTCCAGGCTTCAGATTCAGCGCAACGACCTAACCTTAGTGGTGCAAGCATAGATTTCCTCAATACACAAAGACCCGTTGATGGGTGGAAAATCACTTTATGTGGATTAGCTTCTGATAAACCTGGCTCTGAATTTTACACAAACGGTGTAGACGAAAGTTTGTAAATATGCTTAGTTTATGGTAACAAGATTGTAGTTAAAAAAATAATTAGCATTGGTTAATAATTTGTCATCACAAGAATATGTCAAATAAAAGATGTTTGAGGAAAGACTAGAATTTACATATGTTTATATCTATAAACTCAAGACTAAAAAAATTAAATCAACTATCCTTATTAAAAAAAAAAACTTGTTGAAACACTTTAAAGTAATGAATATTTTATTATTATCAAGGATGAATCATTTATCCTTAAGAGTTTATTACTTCTTATTTGTGCAATTAGAATAAATGCAATATGCCTCTAAAAAATTCAATAATATCATATTGATTTAGATACACTTAATTTAAACCAAATAATATGAAATTCAAATATTTCTGATGGGATCCAAGCAACACCTAAGAATCCATTAGAGGTTTCAGTTGGTTCAATAACAAGGCTTAGGGCTAAGAGGTTTGAAGATACTTTCAATGGACTTATTCGAGATACATGGACTAATGTGGACTTTGAGAGGGTAATAAATAATGAAGAGCAATCTTTAATTTTGATTAATCTAATTCATATTCAAGAAGGTTTTGTTGGTGAACTAAGGCCATTACATAAAGAATTTGATACAAAGACTTAAATCGGGTAGTTTGACCTTTTCTTACTGTTTTGATCATAAATAGAGTTACATGTTGAATTTTGGTGCGATTCTAATTAGGTAGAAAACTAGACTTCCATACCTTTCTAATAATATGTGGCATATCTTCTAACTTATTAAGATGAGATAGAACCATTCATTCGAAATTGAGTTTTTATGTTGCCAACAAATTATGAGAAAAACCAACCTTATTTTATTTTAATTAGTTGAACTATAGATCTATCTTTATTTTATGCGACAACACTTGTTTAAGTTTTAGACTTGTTTATTTTATTTATTTTAATTAGTTTAGGCTAGTTTTAGCTTGGTTTAAGTATTATCTAAATTGAGTTTATATGGGACCCATTAAGGAAACTAGAGTTGGCTTTCTAGTATAAGTATTATTAGTAAAAAATATTAAAAAAACAAATTTTTGCAAAATAAAAATATCATCTCTCTTAGTTCTTGATTAAACTTCAACTCTTCAAAGAATTGATCAATTTTTATATTGATTTTATACTTTTTTTGCTCGTCTCTAGGCATTGTGATTGGTGGTTTATAGTCTTGTTGTCTTTAAGCAAGTCTTCCATTGTAATAAACTCAGTTTCATACTCAAACTTGAATTAGATAGATTTTGGGTTCGTGAATTCCATTAAATTCTACTAGTATTCGCATCAGTTGGTATTAGAGCCACGTATAATCTTAGGTTATATCCTTTCAATTTGTGTCTTTATTTTTCTTCTTGAAAGTTTCAGCTATAAATTAAAAAAAGAATAAAAAATAGTGTTGTAGCATCTTCTTAGTTTGTTGAACACATAATCATAAGATTGTATTCTTATAAATGCATTCTTGAGCAAATCAACATACACCCCTATTAATCTTTTTGATTTTTTCTTGTTACCGAAATATTACAAAAAAAAATAAAAAAAGAAGAGAAGAAAAGAGAAATCACAATGTGTGTGTGTGTGTGTGTGTGTGTATATAGACACACACACACGAAGTTTACAAAAACAAAGAGGAGAAATCACAATTTTAGTTTTGGCCGAAGGTTTGCTTGCTTAAATTTTGATAATTGGGCAATTTTATTAGTCTTGAATTTTTAAGTGTCTTGATTGTGTTTTCTTAATAAATTGAGTAGTTTACTTGATTTCTTTAGTTTCTTGAATTTTTTTGAATTATATCTTTAGTTCTTGATAATTCATATTCATGTTAGTTTTTTTATGAATTTATTTCATGTTTTCAAATCATTATTATACTCACATAAATTTACATTGCTATTCATGAATTTGTTATCTTAGTTTTGTTTTGAAATTTTTGTAATTTTCTTGATTCTTAATTCTTAAATTTATTCTATAAGATCACTGCGAAATTTGTTAATTTATTTAATAGGTTGTTAGTTACTTTTAAAAAATATGCAAGGAAATAGAGTGAAAAAGAAGAAAAAGCATAGCGAGTATATTAGAATAAAAAGCCTACAAATTGCATAAAACATGCGTGGTGTTAGATATTATTATTTTTATTACTAATATTTTTCATGCAGGATAACAATTTTTTTTTCAGACAATGTATCATAAAAAAGGACTAAAACTTCAGATAATGGGATTTTTGAAATGTGTCAATAAATGAAATTTATGTTTGGGGAGATGATGAGTAGGTTTGAGAAATTGGAGATTAGGATTGAAAGTAGGCTTAACAAAAAGGGTTAAGAAGTTAGGAAAAATTCAAGAAGGGTTGTTTCAACTTTGGATGAAAGTGTGATTGAAAACTTTAAAAAGGAAGCCAAAGATGATGTCTTTTACCATAGTAGTGGGTTTTATACACATAGAAATGACCCTTATAAGTCTCAGCCAAATAAAAAAAATAGTTGGCCTAGGGTTAAATTTGATAGCAAGGGTAATTTTGATAGAAATTTGGGTAGTATTAAGTTAAAAATTCTAGCTTTTCAAGGTAAGATAGATCCAAAAGCTTATTTAGAGTGGAAAAAAAAAATATCTGATTTTTTATATCCATAACTATTCTAAAGGAAAGAAAGTTAAGCTTGTTGTTATATACTAATTTAACTTTGGTTTGGAGGGAAAGATTAGTGGTAGATAGGGGGAGGAATATAGATAGAGTTGGTATACGGAAGAAGATGGAGACAATCATAAGAAAGAGATTTGTTCCTGAGCATTATTATAGGGAATTGTTTAATCGATTATAGACTATTGCTTTGGGTTTAAAAAGTGTAGAGAAATATCGTAAGGAGTTAAAGGTTGCCATGATTAGAGCTAATGTTATTAAGGATGAAAAAGTAACATTGTCTAGGTTTTTGAGTGGGTTGAAGAAAGACAACTTATATGGTGGAATTACAACCTCATATGGATTTATAAGATTTGATACATTTGGTTATTAAAGTGGTGAAATAGATGAAAAGAAAGAGTAGTGCATGACTAGGAACTTATACAGGTTCTTCTTTAGGTTGGAAAATGAATTATAAAAGAGAGTATAATACACCATTAAAGCCAATAGTGACTCTTAAAGTTGTCAAACTTAGCAACCCAAAGAAGCAAGTTTTGATCACTAAATAAAAGTCTAAAACTGGCATGCAAACAAAGTGTAATGAACATATTAAGTGTTTTAACTGTCTGGAATTGGGGTACTATACATCAAAACGTTCAAATCAAAGAATCATGATTTTAAGGGATGATGGAAAGATTGAATCTACTAGTGAGACATCTGATTATAATGATATGCCACCACTTATGGATGATAATGATGTTGAATATGCACATAAGGGATAAGTCATGGTGATAAGGAAAGCTTTAAGTCTTAGGTTAAAAAAGATGATGTGGAGCAACCAATGGAGAATATTTTCCAAGCTAGATGCTAAATCCAAAATAAATTATATAGTATAATCATTAATAGTACTAATTGTGCTAATGTTACTAGCGTAACTTTGGTTAGAGAGTTGGTTAGAGTACTATAAGGCATGAGAGACCTTATCAGTTTTAATGGTTGAATGAATGTGGTGTTATTATGGTGAATAGACAAGTGTTGATTACATTCTTTATAGGAAATTATAATAATGAAATCTTATGTGATGTTCATATGCATTCTATATATCTGTTATTAAGAAGACATTGGTAATTTTATATAAAAACCAAATATGATGGCTTTAAGCATATATTCCTTGGAGAAAGATGGTAGAGTGTACACACTTGTACCATTATCACCTAAATAAGTATATAAAGATCAGATGAGGTTAAAGAAGGATTTTTATTAAGAATAACTCCAGATAGAATGTTATGGTGAGGAATCAAGGAAAAGTGAAATAAAGTGAGCCATGAGTTGGAAAATCAAAGGGAAAATGTTTTGGCAATTAGAAAGGAAGAATAAGGTTCCAGCCAAATGGAAAAAAAAAGGGTTAGAGGCCTTGAGTGGAGAGAAAATGAGTGGAGATAAGAAAGTAAAGATGAGAAAAGAAGAGAACAAAAAAAGTTGGAAAACACCTTAATTTTTATGTAAAACCTAATTAAATTAACCATACTTATGTTTTTTGAGATGTCTAATTTTATTTATATATAAGAAAACATACTTTAATTCTAATAGCTTGAATTCTTGTGTTTCTAGTGTTGCAAAAATTATTTTACAGGAATTTAAGAATATTTTTCAAGATGAGATACCTAGTGGTTTGCAACCGATTAAAGGAATTGAGCATCAGATAGATTTTATACTAGAAGTAGTTATACCTAATTGGCTAGGTTATAGAAGCAAAACAGAAGAGACTAAAGAACTACATAGGCAAATGGAGGAGTTGATGTCAAAGAGTTACATTGGAGAGAGCATGAGTCCTTTTATAGTTCCTGTAATTCTAGCGCCAAAAAAAGATCATACTTGATGAATATATGTTGATTGCAGAGCCATCCATAATATCACTATAAAGTATAGACATCCTATCCCTAGATTAGATAACATGTTAGATGAATTGCATAATTCTAATTTATTTTCTAAAATTGATTTGAGAAGTGATTATCATCAAATTAGGATGAAAGAAGGTGATGAATGGAAAACTACTTTTAAAACTAAATATAGTTTGAATGAGTGGTTAGTTATGCTTTTGGATTTACTAATGCATCTAATACCTTTATAAGATTAATGAATTTGCGTGTATTTATTAGTAAGTTTTTGGTTGTATACTTTAATGATATACTCACTTATAGTAACGGATAAGACATGCATATAAAATATTTAAGATAGGTTCTTGAAGCACTTAGAAAGGAATCCTTGTATTTTAATTTACATAAGTGTGACTTTTACATGGATAATATTATATTTATTGGTTATGCTATTAGTATAAATGGTATAAAGATGAATGAGTCTAAGCTTAAGGCTATACAAGAATGATCTACGCCTAAATCAATCACAGAAGTTAGGAGTTTTCATGATTTGGCTAGTTTTTACAAGAAGTTCGTTAAAGATTTTAGTACATTAGCCTCATCATTAACTGTAATAATTAAGAAATCAGTAGGATTCAAATGGAGTGAATTATGAAAAAATGCATTTAATTTTTTGAAATCAAAATTAATTTTAGCAACTTTGTTATCTTTACCTGATTTTAATAAAGCCTTTGTTAAATTGATGTTGTTCTAATACAACAGAAACGATCTATTGCTTATTTTAATGAAAAACTTAATGGTGCAACTCATAATTACTCGACTTATGATAAAGAGTTATATGCATTACTAAGGGCTTTGAAAAATTAGCAACATTATCTTTAATTAAGGAATTTTGTGATACATATAGAACTCTAATCATTAAAACATTTGAAAAGTTAAGATAAGTTAAATAGGTGGATTGGATTTATTAAGACATTCTTATATGTGATTAAGTATAAGTAAGGTTAGAAAAATATGGTTGCAGAAGCTTTATCACACATTTATATTCTTTTTAATATTTTCAATACTAAATTGTTAAGATTTGAGTATATTAAAGAATTATATCTTAATGATAATGATTTTAATACAATATATGTTAAGTGTAGAGTTTTGGCTAAGGATAAATTTTTCAGGCATGATGGATTTTTATTTAAAGAGAATAGATTATGTATGCCTAATTGTTTTATGTGTGAATTATTTGTAAGGAAAGTTCATAAGGGAGGTTTAATAAGGCATTTTGAAATTGCTAAGATTTTAGAAGTTTTACACGAATATTTTTATTGGCCTAACAAGAAAAGAGATGTGTAAAGAATTCATGATAAATACATAACTTGTAGACATATTAAGTCTAGATTAAAGCCTTATGTATATACTCCTTTACCTGTTCGTAAGGATGCTATGGTTGATATTTCTTTGGAGCTCAATGAGTACACCTCACCCCTCTTTTCAAATCCATGTTATAATTGTAAGTAATTGTTTAGTGTTATTGTTAGAAATCATTAAATTATAATCTGAGTAAAATAAATAAAATAGCGAATAGATTAAATAAAAGGATTCAAGTATTGTAATTGGATACAATAGAATAAAATATAAGATTTTATGGTGTGAATTAAGTAAAAAGAAGAGTTGAGTGACAAAATAAAAATGAGAAGAAATGAGGGCCAATGAGTAAATAAGTAAAAAGTTAGACTATAAATGCTCCATTTTTTTTTCTTTTGGCCATGAACTTGAAACAAAGAGAGGGGAATTGTGTGATTTTTCTACTTAAATTTTCATTGATTGTATTAATTAAAGTGAGTAGTTAGAGTGATTAAATTAATTAAACATCAACAGAGAGTGATTTTAAGGTGGTGAGTGCATTGGAGGAAGGATTTCAAGCTAGGGTTTGAAGATGAAGAAGAAAAAAACAAACTTGATTCTTCTTGCATTCTTTCATTAAGTCCTTATCAAAGTGAGGTAAATAACATGCTCCAAATGATTAAGTTCTTTAATTTTATGTTTAATGAAGGATTATGCAAAATTATGATTACGCAAAGTTGTGGATTTATGTTATAATTGATAGTAAAAATGCAAATTATGTTTGAAATATTTAGATTACATGAATTATGATTGGATAAGTGTTTAATTTGAAATAAAAGAAATAAAAATTATTTTTCCCCATTTCAATTGAATATTTGGCTAAAAGAGGCATAATGTAAGGGGATTAGAGGTTTAATAGAATTGTTTGGAAAATATAGGAAGATAAAGGTTTATAAGTGTTATTATATAAATGGAGCAAGAATTTTTTCAAAGAGAAAAGAAAAATCTTCAATTCCTTCCCTAGGTTATTTTTGGCTAAATGAAGAAGAAAAATTAGAGAATGTAATTCTAATAATATTAGTGAGGAATCTTGTCAAATTGAAGACAATTGATGTTGATTAGTTAAATTGAATAGAGATTTTTACGGAAAAAAAGTAAATATTTCAAAACAAAGGGGTTTATCCTCCTTGAATTATAAGTCAATCAAGCTTAATTAAGAGTGTTGGATTTCATCAAAGAATATTTAGTAGGTATTAGAATTTTACCAGTTCGAATGAATGAAAAATAACAAAGTAATTTTTTTTGGTAAATGTTCGATATAATGAGCAGCAAGAGACCTTTTCTCATGCATAGACATAAGGTAGATGTTCGATACTTTGGAGTAATTAATTAGTTTATATATTTTTTTTTATTGTAGAAGAAATTTTATAGATTATAAATTCTAGTGCTGGTTACTAGAAATAAGACTCTGATGAATGGGTAAGCCTTGAAAACATTATTTCTTGATTACTAGAAATAATGTTCTCTTGAATGTGCAAACCTTGAAAATTATTTCCTGGTTATTGGAAATAATATCCCAGTGAAAGGGATAAGCCTTAAAAAAAATTATTTCCTGATTACTGAAAATAATATCCTAGTGAATTGGCAAGCCTTGAAAAATTATTTCTTGGTTACTGGAAATAATGACTTATTGAATGGGCAAGTTCTTGGTTACCAGAAATAAAAATAATATCATTTTGAATAAGCATGTCTTGAAAATTATTTTCTAGTTACTGGAAATAATGCCCTGGTGAATGGACTAGCCTTGAAGATTATTTTTTGATTACTAAAATTTATGCCTGGTTGAATGACCATGTTAAGAAAATTAATTTATAAATTAATGTGTTAATCACTTAATATAGAATATATTAATTGTAAAACTTTAAAATTAAATATACTAGTTTGTGGGAGACTCTTGATATTTTTATTTTAGTATATTTATCTCTATGTCTAAAAGAGAATTTATGATAGAAATTTTAAAAAGAAAATAAGATAATTTATTTGATGATATAAAAGTCACTTTAATATATATGAATAGTTAGTCCTTCATCAATTACTTATTGAAACGTGCATTCATTTTAATTATGTTTTTAGGTACATTGCACCCTCGATCTATAAAGTAGATGCTTAGAAAAATAAATTTGTTATGTGATTAATGTAAATGAAAGAATTAATATTTTATTGTAATATACTTTCATATCTAAAAATTTTAATGTTTAACATATTATCTTGTGTATGATATAATTTATAATGTTATTAGTATTAAGTTGAATTATGGTTGGTTGCATATATATATTTTGAACACAAATACTTGAAAAAAAAAAGAGAGAGAAAGAGACGATACATGTAATAAATTTATTAGCTTTTATCATAGTGTTCTATAGAAAAAAGAATTGAGATATTGAAATGCTTGAGTTTTGAAAGTTCAAATGATGTGAAGAATATTGTGATTGGTGTTACAAGTGGAGATATGATTCAGTCGAAAACTTGGTATCTTAAAAATACAAAGAAAACTTTATTGAAATTTCACGAATATATATTTGTAGTTATTATATATATATATATGATAACTACAAATATATATTTTATATTTTGAGTTTACAAGTTGAGACTGTTACAGTTGTGTTTTAGATGTTTTTAAGATTTTGATGCTTGTTTTGTTTATTTTAGTTTTTTCTTTTCTATCCATTTTTTATGTCTTTTTGTATATTGCTTTTTTACAAGTTGTTTTTGCTAACTAATATTTTTTACATATTCATGTAATGACAGCTTGAAATGAGTGTTTGATTAACATATTTTGTTTGGTTAGATTTTAAGTGTTATTACATTGGTTATTTTTTTTGTTTTTTTTCTTTTTCAATTCACTTTAAAGTATTTTTTCCTCCTACTTATGTGATGTTGAAATGTCTGGCTTGGATCCAAGTTTTGCATAATGAATTTTTATTTTGATTTGGAAGCTTTACTGTTTGCATTTTGTGTATGAAAAATAATGATTTAGTGTTTTTTGTTTGTTTATTTGAGATCCAAATAGGTATAGTTTTGATAATGTGTTTTGTGGGGCTAGATAAGCATGTTATATAAGTTAAATGCATGTGTTTTTAGGTTTTTGGTCTGTCTATATTCTTTTTAAGAATAGACCCAGAGTGCTAGTGGATTAAAATAGCTTTAGGTACTAGTTTTTAAACTTGTTTTGATTCATTATTAGTTTTTACAAGTTCGCATATCATTATCATTAAATAATCTAGGATTTTCATGAATTAAAAACACATTTTAGTAAGTTTTCATCTAGGGTTTCGATTTCAAACCGAAACTCATTCTTGACAAATATTGTCTGTTGAATGTTAATTAATACCACAGACCCTTGATTTTTGTTCTGTGGATGTTTACAAACAACATTTATACCTATATTTGTTTAAAATTTCATCTGTTTTGTTCATCACATTTTAGGGTTGACAAAGAACGTTCATCGTGTTCTTCATTTTGGTTTGCATTTGATCTATATTTTCTAGTAATTTGAGTTTGTACTTTTTGTAAAAAATACAAAACTTATAGAATGTGAGAAATTAATGGAAATGGAAGTGTGTGAGCGTGTGTGTTTTTGCATTTTATTTTATTATGTTAAATGAATGATAACAAAATGGAAGAGAAAAGGATAAAAAAAATTCATTAATCCAAATGTTTTAATTTCATACAGTCAAATTCTAAAAATTTAAAGTATATTTTCTAAAAAATAAAATTGTATTTTTTTTATCATGTTTTAAAAAATAAAAGATGAATATCATAACTAATTTATGATCATACATTAGAATTTGATCAAAATTTAAAAAATACCATAACAATTAATTTGTTTAATTAATAATTGGGGTATAAATTTTGCAACATTATGTCTACGCATGATATTAAATTAAATGAATTAATAGTAATACGCATTAGAAATTAGTTCTAGTAAATAATTGCGATGTTAAAACTTGAGCCTTTGCATAGTTGAAATTTAACCTAATAAGATAGAGACTTTTTCATGAAAGGAGATCTGCCATAAACCATAGGCAAGACAAACATAGAGAAACAAGACCTAAAAAATAATAAATCAATAATGCAACTTACCTTACATAGAATGCACTGAAAGTAATTTCTCTTTTCCTTGCATAACTAGTTCTTTTATCCAAGCTCTTGCAAGCAATAGGTTTTCTAGTGTCTTTGATACTATGTGATGACTCCCTTAAATCATAACCTTATGATTAAACCAAAAACCCCTTTAACTCTAGAAGGCAGCTTTGCTATACGATGATGTGCACATCACAATAACAAAATAATAAAATTTTATTATGTTGTGATGGTAGTAGTGATGGTAATGGTACACTGACAAAACTTGTGTGCTAATTATAATGCTAATAATAATATTGGTAATAATAGCTGTAATAATAGTTTGTTATAATAATAATAATAGCTCACTATTCAACATTAGAATTACAAGAGATTAAGTTTCAATGCTTTTCCGTGTATAGTATTTTTATTTTAATAACCTGGGTTATGGGTTTGAAAAATTCATGCAACCCAATGTTATTTTATTTTTTTGTCTTATTGTTTCTTTTTTTAATTTCATTGTTCAATGTTAGTTTTTTAAAATAAAAATCAATCATTTAGGTTTTCTTTGTATTTATTAAATAAACCAATTTATATTGAGTTAATTTTTATATATTTTTGTAGGTTGTCCTAGGAAAATATCCAAATCAAGGGATTTCAAGGATTTTTTTTCTAGGGTTTATTAAAATTGAAAAAACAATCTCCATGCTTTTAGGTTTTTTTTTGTGTTTTTTAAAAAATAGTTTAGCATGCAGCAAAACACGAGCTAATAGACTAATTATATTTAAACAAGAAAAACACAATCCATGATTATACCAACAAATTTGCAAATAACATGTATAAAATAAAGATATAAATATGGTTTATAAAAACTTAGTTCATAAAACATATCTCATGTGGCAACTCAAAGATATTCAAATATATTACATAAATTATAGCTTTAAAATAAAGATAAAAAAATATAAAGTTATATACAAACCAAAAGATTATCAATTAAAAAATATAGTATTGAAATAAATCCATGTGATTAATTTTTTTTTACATGATAAACTAAACAAAGTCTACTATATATAAAAATAAAGCCTTAAGATTGTAAATCAAAGTTTGAAAATATATTAGAATAGTGTGCAAATATGCTTAGTTTATCATAACAAGATTGTTGTTAAAAAAATTAATTAGCATGGATTCATAGTTTATCACCACAAAAAAATAAATCAGTTATGCTTAAATTAAAACAAAAAAGATAATTACTTGTTAAAACACTTTAAAGTAATGTATATTTTTGTTGTTGTTAAAGATAAATATTTTATCTTTAAAGTTTTGTTATTACACGCTTATGTAATTAGAATATATGTAATATGCCTTTTACGATTCCAACATCATCGTCTTAGTTTACAATCTAAACCAAGGTTTTTTTTTTAAAAAAAAATATGAAACTTAAATATCTCTTAACAACGTGAATATAAACTCTAGATTTTGAAGAAAAACCAAAATATAAATTGAAAATAACATGCTAACGACAATAATGTGTAAAAATCTGAAAAATTCTTGGATTAAACTCTTCATTTATGCTTTTTTTTATAATAAATTTTGGAATCTAAAAAAGGTTAAGAATTAATTCTTATTAATTTTCACCATTAACAATCTTTATAAATCAGGAATTAAATTTTTATAAATCATGAATTAAATCTAAAAAAATCAAGAGATTTTTTAATAAAAAAATTAAAATTCTTTAAAATTAATTTTTTATTTATTGATAATTTATTTAATGAAAAACAAATTTCCAACAGACACAACCTTAAGGATCGACTACAAAAAAAAAAAATTGAATAGATCAACAGCATAAGATTCAGATTTGAGGAATTTATAAGAAGTGAAGAAGTCACAAATGCTATACCTCGAAACGGAGATTGGATGGCAGATATAAGCTGCAAGAATGTTGAATTCCTGACCTCGCGCCAATCCCAATTCAAAACTCCATAGTACTCATTCATCCCTACAACACCTTGCCTCAAATAGTAGCTTCCAACTAGTGTCCACAGAGCCCAGTCCAAGTCAAGTTCAGCTGCAACACTAAGAAAGCATCCCAAGTACCTATTATCATTAACATTTGTGCCTCTTTGATCCACCCCAAACTCACTCACGAACAGTGGCCAGCCTTGGTCCAACAAAAATCCAGATACCCTCATCATATTATCCACCACACTTCCACACACTTGGTTCGAGTTGCCATTTTTCCAAGCCTCCCCATCTGTAAAGCCGTACCAATGAACTTCGAACACTATTTTACCACTAAATGTTAGATTCACCGGTCGATTGCGCAGGAAAGACAAGTCTTTGTCATAATTCAGGCCCGATAGAATGACAATAACATCGGGGTTCGCTGAGTGCACTGCTTCAGCTCCTTTTTGCATGTACCTGGCTCATTTCATTAGCATGAAAACGAACCATTCGATTTAGGAAGACAACAATTGATTCAGGACTAATATTTCTTTTTTCAGAAAGATTCTCCGAGCACAAATTACCTGTACCAATCATTGACATTTTGTTTGGGGCCTCGAAGTTCATTCCTTAAGCTCATGCCCACCACATTAGGCACACCGTTAAACATGCTCGCCATTCTAGTTAGGCCTGTGATCCATAGATCCGGATAGAAATTTTGGTCACCGAAGAAGCCATTGCCATCAGAGTTACTGCAGCACCAACCAGGCTTGCTTATGTGATTGTCCAATATCACCATCACATTATTGTTCCCAAGACTAGACACCACTGCCTGAAACACAGTTACTTTGTGTTTGAGTAGTGTCAGAGACAAATACAGAAGAGATAAAACCGTATTTGGTTTAGGAAACGTATAATAAATGTTTTTAAAACAATTTTTTATTTCCTTTTAAAAGAAAGAGGAAATACAAGATGCTTTTCTTTTTTCAGCTCGAGACACTACTTTGGCTGTCACATCAAACTCGATTTTCATTTCTCTCTGGTTCTTTTATAAGGAAATTAAACTGAACTGAACTAAATTGATAGTGTAATAATGTTGCTTAAAGTTTCACTAAACCAACGACATTTAGCATGACTAATAACAATATCATTATTATCGCCGGTCACAATCCATCCATCATCATTCCAACTTCTTCTTATCTTCTCAACCACCATGTTCTTTTGTCAACTACTCATACTTCAATTACAAAACCCACAACTACAAAATAATTCAGGCATTTGGATAACTGAGTACTTCAACATGAAAAAAAAAATGTGGCAAAGAACATGATGCAAATTATCCTGTAGATACCGCAACTCGCTAAGTTTTCATGGTTCTGTCTCATTTTAATCTTTACTGTTAGGTGATGTCAAGCAGTGGTATAATTAGCATTAGAGCTATAATTACCTGGAAAACGTCAACGAGGGAGAGATCAATGATGGAGGGGTTGTTGGCCTGGAAACCAGATATTGATTCGAGGAGACCATGGCTTTGAAGGGATTGTCTTACAGTGAGGGACCCCAGAGTGTCATTGGTTACCAAGAAAACTGGCCAAGTGAGTCTAACACAGTTGAACCCCATGGACAAAATCCGCTTGGCGATACCATCCATGGGTTGCTTGCTAAGCCCCTCGGCTACCATGACCTCAAGATGTGATACCCAATTCACGCATGCCAGCTTCACTCTTTGCCCGTTTTCGTCCACGATCCACCGTGAGTCAGTTGACAGAGGGAGTGCAATGACTTGCTTCCGTGGTATCATCACATCAGAGAATGTTATAAGGACAGAGAAGATGGAGAGAAATGAGAAGAAAACAAGCCTCCCCATTGTTGGACTATTTGTTCTGCCTTCGGAGGTTTTCCAAGGGCGGAGCTCCAAGTCCTTATTTATATGCTAGGAATACATTCCGTTTTAGATTTGAACTATTTTTTTTTGTCTTTTTATTTGTGCACTCAATGTGAATGCATACAGTTCCCCAATCACGTGCATAGTCTTAACCATAAATTAAGGAGAACAAAGAGGTACACTGCGTATTTATTGTGAAATATCGTCGATTCCGACAACCAGATGGACTTAAGACAACCACCAGAATTAAACACAACCAAGCACCGACACAAACACAGTTGTAGCTTAGCATTGACTACCTATTTCAACCCTTGCTTGGCGGCAGTTTGAATAATATGTATTCAGTAAAAAAGAAAGAAATAAAGAAGGAATAAACAGATATTCTCAACGCATTATTGTATATAAAAAGATTCTCATTCATCAATAAAAAAAAACTGATAACTATGATACTTATTTCTGAACTCCACGATGATGCATATTCTTCTTGAACACTCGGTAGGAGTTTAGTTGTTGTTTGCTGAAAAAATAACAAAAATTAAGAAAAAAATATTTTTTAAATTTTATTTTAGCTGTTTTTTACTTTATTTATCCTCTTTCTTTGTTATTAAAATTTTCAGGTTTTTTAGACTAACTAAATATCTTTATAATACTTTTTTTTTATCTAGTCTTTAAGAGTAGATAAACCTTTAGAATTTACATTAAAAAATTGATTATACTGTTGTTGTAATTTTTTTATAATACCAACTTTGTTTCAATTTATAATTTGATTTTGATTTGGTTTTGTACAATATTAGATCATTCCAGCTATATTTTGTCATTTATAACATGATAAAGAATTAATCTATACCTCTATAGGGTCCTAAAACCTATTGTTTTTATGTCAAACTCTTAGTCAATTTAGTATGCTAGGCATTACCAATTTTTGAATCAAATTAGGAGATCATTTTTACCAAACAGATTGTGCCCAGATTTTATTTTTAAAAAATATTTTATTTCAATTTGAATCTTTCATAAAAGTTGTAGTTCTGCATGTGATTTTGATATTAGAAGTTCAAGATATTTCCATTTAAATATCTAGTATGAAAGTAAATAATCTTACCATGAGAAGGATTCCAGCTTGAGTTTTTGTACTAAAGACTAATCATGTTGATTAATACTTAAAAATATATTTTTATCAAGGTTTTATATCATCATTTTACATTTAAAATATTAATAACCCCTTAACTAGAGTATTTTTTTATAATAATATATCTAATAAATATAAGATACCTTTAATTTATGGTAAATGTTTATCTTAAATGCAGACCTTTCACATAAGTGAAAGAATTGATTGGTTTAATTACTGAAATTGAAAAGACAAAAAAAAGGCTAAGCTTAAAAAAGATATGTTGATTAATTTCAAACTAGAACATTGTTCAGTCACTGGTTCATATTTGAAGCTGTAGATCCTGAATTTGAGTTAGTTGTATATGGATAGAAAGCTAAAACATAGACATAAAACATTCATGAATAGTCTAAGACTTAATTTTTCCATTTGGAAATTCAAATCTTAACATTAAAAGAGAAGTATAAATATATCTTGAAACCTATACACTATTTAGTGTTCAGCTTATATTTCAAGTTTTAAAAGTCCAGATGTACTGATTCGTTTTTTGTTGAAAAGCTTAGATAATTTTCTAGAATTTTCATGAGACAATCTGTTTAAATTCTGATGTTAGTGATGATGTTTTCTTCATATAAGAAGATAAGGAATGTTACTAAAGTCAAGATGTGACCACCAACTCAACAATTAGTCATTAAATCAATAGTTCTAAATTTTAGCCTATAAAAGAAAGTATTTATCATGCATTTAGGCATCTTGATTTTCAAATCAAGATCATATTCTTAGTCTATTATTGTAATGTTTAAGTTTTGTTTATATTAATCTCTTGTTTATACGTCTCATTTTCTTTTCTTTCCATTACTTAGTTAACTTATATCTTATTTATGTTCTTATCTTGTTTATTTATGTTTCTCTTCTTTATTATGTTTAGTTAAGTTTATTATGTCAAAGCGAAAATTTTAGACTAATGGTGTAAGAATAATCATAGTATAAACTCAACATGTTAATGTTTGAAACTAATAAGTTTTGTATTTGTTATCTTGTTCACTCTTAATACTTTGCTTATTAAATGATTAATCTAGATTAATGTCGTATAACCCTTGTTACAACAAATATTTGGCACTTTCATAGCTTAATCGTATGGTATAATTGACATCTATGCTATGTAAGGAACTTGATTTGTTGTTAACATAAGTTATAATCATGAATATCTGACAACATTTATCAGTATTAGCATTATTCGAATAAAATAACTAATGTAATTATTTTTATAATTTATAATCCAATTGAAACCTTCTCTGTGTGTGGTTTCTAGTTGAATAATAAAAAGAGTTTATATTATACTTGCTTGAAATACCATTAGTAGATCTTTTAACCTTGATGTTTGTTTTTATTATTGTTTAATCCTCACATTAATCTTATATCTCAAAGTCCTCTTTAAACCACCACCACCACCACCACTACCACCATTATTATTATTTATAATTTATATAGTTAACTTTCTTGTGGTTCAACTATAGTCTTTCCGGATTATTTATTACTTCGACACTCCTATACTTGGGAGAAGACATTAATCTTTTGATCATATCAAGTTTTTGATGCCGTTGCCGGGGAGGTAGATTCTTGTATAAATTATAATATTTATTTTATTTTTTCCTTTCACTTTTCTTGTATCTAAATTTCATTTATTTTTTTTTGTTTTGTTTTCTTCTTCCTTTTATTCTCTTTTTACACGCGCATAAGAGTTGGTCACATATATTAAGATTTTATAGGGCATCCTCATTATTTTTAAAAAATATGACCAAAAAAGATAACCAACCACTTTATAATGAGAACAATGATAATAACTATGTGAGAATACTTAGAGACTACATGAATTCCATAAGAACAAGTACACCACTATATATAATTATTCCTCCTGATGTATCTCATTTTAATTATAAGCTAGGTATTATTCAATTTTTACCTTCTTTTTATGACTTAAAATTAGAAAATCCATAATTATATTTAAGAGAATTTAAAAAGGTCTGTAACACCTATAATAACTTAAATTATAGCATGGATACAATTAGATTAAAGCTTTTTCTTTTTTCATTATAAGATAAAGTTAAAACATGCTATAAAATTTGAGATCTGGATCCATTTGTGCTTGGGATGAAATGCAATAACAATTTTTAAAGAAGTTTTTTTTTCCATTTCACAGAACAAACTCTTTTAAAAGACAAATCACCACTTTTACTAAAAAACCAGGAAAAGCATTTTATCAATATTGGGATAGGTATCAAGACTTGTTTAATACTTGCCTTCATTATGTTTTTAAAACATGGAGATTGGTTTCATATTTTTATAAAGGGTTAACATCTAAAGATAAACAAATGATGGAATTGATATGTAATGAAAATTTTGAAAATAAAGACCCTAATAAAGCAATGGAGTGCCTAAACTTGCTAGCTGAAAATATTCAAAATTAGGACATTAGAGGCACTTATGAGGCAACAAGTAAAATTCAACCTCATACTCTAGTGGATGAATGTACAACGATAGGGAAGATTATAACCTCCAAACTAAGTTTGTATCTTTAGATAGAAAAATCAAGGCACTATAATTGAAAATGAGTGGTGAATTAAAATCTATTTAAACATTGTATGTCAAATCTATGAAACCAATAAACATGAAAACAATGACTATCCAACTTTGTCTTTTTTCAAGAAATGCTTCCATGAGCAAGCCTACGCTTTAAACAATTTTCAAAAGTCAAATCATAACCTATACTCAAAAATAAATAACCTTGGTTAGGAAATCACCTAAATTTCAGTTGAAAGAGTGATAATAATAATGCATAAACTTTCTAGCCACTATTTCAAGCCCATCATAATTTTTTAAATTTTCATAGGTATGCATCTTTTTATGCTTCCGTTTCTAAAAACAATCTTGAGAAAACATAGCATGCATTCATTAAAAAGCATGAGATAATCAACATTCAAAATGCTCAAACCATAGGAGATCTAAAAAATGATTTTGCAAAACTCACATCTGCCCTCAATTTTCAAAAAAAAGGTAAGTTTTCATCACCATAAAATCTCAAGGGGTAATACAATTCAAGTAGCTTTAAAAGCAAACACATGGATTAAGTTAAATCAATCATCACTCTTCGTAATGATAAGATTATTAAAAAACTCACTTTTAAAACTTGTGAGAAAAATGACTAGTCGATCTATCAGGGTAAGGAAAAGGTTGAATTTGAACATTGCAAAGAAAAGACTGATTCTTTGTTAGCATTTTCATTTCTTCATGCTATGACCAAACAAAGAAAAGTTAATCACAACTCTAAAATTTTTAAAACTTTCAAACATATAAGGATCAAATATCTTTGTTGGATGCTAAATGTTTTAAAGATCTTTGCACCGTGAAGAGAAAACTAAATGTGAAAAAAGAGTCTTTTTAGCTAAACAAGTAAGTTCATTATTCAGAACAATAATGCTTTGAAATATAAAAACCATAGTTTTCTTATAATTTCTTGTTTTATTGGAAAGCATAAAATTGAAAGAGCTTTACTTGATTTTAGAGCTATTATGAATTTACTTCCATTTTCAGTTTTTTAAAATCTCAATCTAGGTGAGTTAAAACCAACTTTTGTTACTCTCTTACTTTCTTATAGATCTGAAAAAGTGCCTAAAAGAATAGTTAAAGATGTGTTAGTAGAAGTTGATAAATTCATTTATCCTGTGGATTTTATTGTCTTGGACATACAATCTATTGAAGCATGTAATTCATTTCCTATTATTTTAGGACATACATTCTTTGCATCTTCTAATACATTGATTAATTATTGGAATGGATTGATGAAGCTATCTTTTGAAAACATGACATTAGAGATGAATATTTTTTAACATTTGTAAGCAACTTGGAGATGATATTGATTTACAAGAGGTGGATTTTATTGAAAAATCAGTTCATGATCAATTTTAAGCCACTTCCAATGAAACTGAAATTAATGAATCTAATGATCATTGTAAATGATTTATTTTCAAGAAAAATTAAAGGCAAGTAATTGGAAATCATAAATTAAAAAAATTGCTACCACAATCAATTGAGTTCATATCTTCAAGTGTTCAACCACCAAAACCTGATTTGAGATCATTATCATTCAACCACCAAAACCTGATTTGAAGTCATTACTATTCAATATCAAATACTTATTTTTGGGAGAAAGTGAAACTTTTCTGGTAATAATCTCTTCCAAACTTAATGCATTTCAGGAAAGTAAATTATTAAAAACTCTAAAGACACACAAAAATACATTATGATGGACCATAACTTACATTTTAGTCCTTTGATTTGCACACACAAGATTTATTTGGAGAAAAATGCTAAACCCTCTAGAAAAATGCAACGAAGGCTAAATCCTCATATAAAAGAAGTAGTAAAAAATAAAGTCATTAAACTTCTAGATAATGAAATAATTTACCTTATTTTTTACAACAAATGGGTAAGTCTTACCCAAATTATACCAAAGAAGTCTGAAGTCACTATGATAATAAATGAGAAAAATGAGTTAATTCCAACTAAGATTATTATTGATTAGCGTATGTGCATCGGTTATAGAAAATTTAATTCAATGACTAGAAAAGATCATTTTCCTTTACCTTTCGTGGAACAAATCCTAGAAAAAGTTACAGGTCATGAATTTTATTGTTTATTAGATGGCTATTTAGGTTACAACCAAATTAAAATTATATTGAAAGATCAAAAGAAGACTACTTTCACATATCTATTTGGTTTTTTTGCATATTGAAATATGCCTTTTGAATTACATAATGCACCAGTTATGTTTCAAAGATGCATGCTTAGTATATTTAATTATATGGTTGAACATTTTCTTTAATTTTTTATGGATAAGTTTTCTGTTTTTTGATAATTCATTTGGTAATTATCTGACTAATATAAAAAAAGATTTTGAGCAAATATGAAGAGAAGAATCTTGTATTGAATTGGAAAAAAATATCATTTTATGGTAACCAACAACATTATACTTGGTTACATTAACTTGCCAACACCAAAATCTAGCAAAGATGTTAGATCATTCTTAGAACATGTTGGATTTTATAGAAAGTTCATCAAAGATTTTAATATAATATCTAAGACCTTGAATAACCTTTGAATAAAAAATAATATTTTTAAATATACTGAATATTATGAAGAAGCTTTGTTAAACTTAAAAACTTGCTTACTTTTACTCTTGTCATTTAACCTCCTCATTAGTCGTTACCTTTTGAAATAATATGTGATGTTAGTGATTATGTTGTGGTTGCTGTCTTAGGATAAAAAAAAGATAAGAAACCTTATGTGATTTACTATGCAAGTAAAACTTTAAATAATACTCAAATGAATTACACCATTACTAAAAAAAGAATTACTTGTAGTAATATTTGCATGCAAAAAATTTAGGTCTTTTTTTGTTGACTCACCTATTATTGTTTTTAGTGATCATGCAACATTGAAATATCTTTTTTCTAAGAAAGATTATAAAGCTAGATTGGTGTGATGGATTTTGTTACTTCAAGAATTTCATATCATAATTAATGACAAGAAATATTGTTGTAGATTATTTCTTAAGATTGACAATAAATTTAAAATCTAACATCATACCAATCGATGACTACTTTCTTGATGAATCTTATCTCTACAACGCCTTGGTTTGCTAATATTGTTAATTTTCTTGTTTCAGGAAAATTATCAGCTCATTGGAGTACCCACAAAAAAAAAGTTTTTTTAACAAAGTGAAGAACTTTATAAGGATGACCATTTTTATTCAAATATTGTTATGATCAAATATTTTAAAGATGCATTCCTAATAATGACGTCAGTAGTTTTATTAAACTTTATCATTCTGATGCGTGTAAGGGTCATTTTTCATCAAGAAAAATAGCTATAAAAATATTACAAAGTAGATTTTACTGACCTACCATGTTCAAGGACTCACATGCATTCTACAAGACTTCTAAAAATTATCAAAAGTTATGATCTATTTCAAAACATCACATGATGCCTTCAAATTCTATTCTTATCATTGAGATTTTTGGCTGTTGGGGTATAAATATGGAATCACATATAAAGTTATCACCCCTTATCACTCTTAGATAAGTGGACAAGTAGAGCTGCCAATAGGGAGATCAAACAGATGTTGGAGAAAATAGTGAACCTTAATAAAAAAGACTGGTCTTTAAAACTTAATAATACACTTTGAGCTTATCGAACTACTTATAAAACATCATTAGGTATGTCACCTTATAGACTACTCTATAGAAAACCTTGTCACTTACTTATGAACTTGAACATAAAGCTTATTGGGCTATTAAAACTTTCAATTCAAACCTTAATGATGTTACTTAGTTGTGAAAATTACAAATAAATGAGCTTGAGAAAATAAAAAATAATGTATATAAAAATTCAAGAATTTATAAAGCAAGAACCAAAGAGTTTCATGACAATAAAATATTAAGAAAAACATTCAATGCTGGTAAAAAAGTATTACTTTATAATTCTCGACTCTATTTATTTCCTAAAAAATTAAGATTAAGATGAAGCAGTTCTTTTATTGTGAAACATGTGTATCCATATGTGACCTGTAATATCGAGAATCCAAAAAATGATAATGTTTTCAAGGTAAATGAACATTGTTTAAAAGTTTACTTTGATAATTTTTCAATTGAAAATAATTCTATTGAATTGGGTAATCCTATATATAAAAATTGATTCTTCTTCTCACATTGTTTTTTTATGACTTTTGTTTTGCTAGTCTCTTTCACCTTGATCAAATGGCGGATAACAGTTTTTTGTGACTCTTAAGTCGATTCTTTCAGTTTCCTATAATAACTGATATCTGTGTATATATTTGTTCAATTCCTTGTTTCTTCTTTTTTTCTTTACATCTTTTTTGCACTTCTCATCTACAAAATGAATACCAAACTTGAAAAATTAAAAAAGTATTTTTCCACTTTGCTCCAAAATACAATTATAAAAATTTACCGAGCTAAGTATATAAGATTGAGGTTGTTAATAAACCATAGAACTCCTAAAGATATTCATTGGCTAATTGAAGCAATGGTCTGATTATAAGGTAAGTCTTCCAATTCGTTTATTTCATACATGCTTAGAACAGATAAAAATATTTTTGTAAAAAAACATTGTGCAAAACAACTAAAGTCTATCAATGATATGCCAAAGGGATTTGTAATACATAATATCATTCTTTAGGAATGGTATATATTAACCATGAAGATAAAATAGAATTCATTAAGGATGTCCTGAGTAAGGATTCTTTAAATAATCTTCTATTAACTCTTAAGATGCATTTTAGTAGAAATGTATATTATGTAATTCATGATTTATAGCCTCATATTTATCAGTTATTAAAAAACCTGGATGAGAAACTTATCCTCGACTCATAAAGGGCGTTTAAATTGTTCTTAGATGTAAAACTAATGGAAGATGTAAACCATTGTCACAACTACAATTTAAGCCTTAGTTTGTAAAAACTCGTGTCTTTTGGTTTTTATTAATAACATATTTTTTTATTTCTTATATTTGTTTAAAAGTGTTTTAGGTGATGTTTTTTTTGCTCTATCTTTTTACCTTAGAATATTGAGGACAATGTCTCGTTTTGGTTTAGAAGGAGGGTAGTAATTAAAAAAAAATTAACTATTTTTGTTCTTAATAAAAATATTGGACAAAATTGTTATTACTAGGATGATAGAGTAAGAGAGAATTTTATTAACTCTTGAGACACATCTTAGTAAACATTTTTCAATGGTTATTTGCAATATTTATAACAAAGTCTATTACATATTTCTCTTGAAATATTCATGTTTACAAACTCTCATATTATTATCAATTGATTCTGCTAATAAACTAATTTAAGTATTCGTAAACCTTCATTTTCACACACACAAACTTTAATTGCACATTAGATTATTACATTATTTATATTTTTTTAGTTAAAGGTAACAACTAATAAAAATGGATAATATCTAATTTGCAAAAAAGAAGAAGATAATATTGATGATAATAAAAACATAAATAAGTTTGGTTTCGTAACCTCCCAAACATATGAAATTAAGTCCGAATTGGTGTTTTAACACCTAATGTCGCACCCTCGCGATAGAGCATGGCATCGTGGTGATACTTGATTGATTTCAGGGTCTTTTGTTTTGATTTGTGGATAAAGGAGTCATCACCTAATATTTTGGTCACTAGGAACCTTAATTCTAAGGTAAGGGACTGGTTGCGTAAATAGAAGGTATTAGCACCCCTAGTACGCTATACCTAAGGTAAGTTGTTTGGTGTTTGGTTTGCTTTATAATTTCTATGGTGTTGGTGTTTTCTAATTCCATCAGTTTTTCTAAGTTTGATTCAAACTAAATTTATTAAGATAGAAATCTAAGGAGATTCCATATGCCTTAAAAGCTCATTTTTTCCTTAGTATTTCAAGAGTTTGCAACTCGTAAATCATAAAAAGGAGGGATAAAAATTTAGAAATCTAGGATGCTATAAAAGTCTATTTTTACCTTAGTGTTTTATGCTCTAACGATTATAATCAAGGCTTCTTTCAGTAATATGAGATGACTTATTATCCCTAAAAAGTTATTTTAAAAATTTATCACTTAGAGTTTTTTTTTCAAATATTAACAGTGAATATTAACAAGTTATTCTCATTAAATATTGTGGATATTCATCCCTTTGAGATTTCTTTATCCAAACATTTAACAGTGAATAATAACAAGCTATTCCCATTAAATATTTTGTATATTCATCTATTTAAAATTTCTTTATCAAATATTAATGGTGAATAATAGACAAATTCCCCATAAAATAAGATTTTATATTTTTTTTAAATATTAGCCAATACCCTTTGAAGTTTTACAAACAATTGTAAAATCCAGAAATGTAAAAAAATAATTTTATTGTATTTAAGAAATTCATGCGAAAACATATTTTTAAAATTTTAAATATTTTTTTATATATAAAAAAATACTCAAAACATGTTAGAGGATTTACTGTATACAACATACAAGAAAATACTTTTTTGTTTTCTATATATATATATATATATAATTTTAAACATTTCATGAAAAATTGAGTATTTTAATACTAAATATATATTTTTACAATATAAAAATATAAACCATAAACTAAATATACTAGAAAACAAAAGTTATTACTCATTTTGTGAGGACTGGGTCCAGTCTGGTCACTGTCCCAGACCAATAACTCGGCTGAGCAACGTTGCAGATTTGTATGCCTCGATTACTCTCGCATGCACCGCACAGTGTGAAGGTAATTAATTTACCTTCGCGTAATGCCTAAATCCTTTACGTAAAAGCACAACAGAATAGGGAAAGAAAGACTTACTTGGCGATGCAGTGGCTAGAGGCGAAGTGGAGGAAGACGACTGGTTGCTGCTCACGATGGATGTCCCTGCTCGTTGTTCATGGTGGAGCCAGGTTTGCTGGCTGTTGTTGCTGCTAGTTTCAGATGTGAATGCGACGAAATGGGAAATGGTGGCCAGCTGGTTGGTTGATATTTCTCCTCTGTTTCTCATGTTGTTAGAAGGGAAGGATGGCTTCTGCTGATTTTGCTACTGCTGCTGAGGAAAGGTGTGGCTTCTACTAGTTCTATCATTACGGCTGAGGAAGGATATGGCTGCGGAGGAGGCTACAGCTGGGTTAGTGGCTCAGCTCGTTTCTGGTTGGTGTTGGTGTTGACCATGGTTTAGCAGAGTTGGTGCTGCTAGCTGCTGAGATTTTTTAAAGGAGACTGGTCTGCGGTTCCGGTGTTACTTCTCTGTTATTGTCGGTGAAAGGGCTGGCTGTAGCTTCTGGTTTTGAATGTTATCAGGCGGGGCAGAGCTGAGGGAGAGATGGGATGAGTGGAGAGCCGTTTCTTGGGTTTGCGTTGACAGAGAGGGAAGGTCTGTAAGTGGTGTTCACGGTGGTTGCAAGCTGGGGGAGTGAGGTCTGGCGAAGGGAATCTTGTGTGCAGAGGGAAAGTTTTGGCTGAGAAAAGGGGAGGAGCAGTGATGGCTATCATGGAGAGGGAGGATAAGAAGATAGGGAAAAAAGCTGGGGAGGGGCGTCAGTTTGGTTTTTCTCCAGCCCGATGGGGGTGGCTGCCCGGCTTGATAAATATGGGCTTTTTTTTTTAGGTTTTCTACGTGCCATTCCTTTTAAAATTCTCTCCACCTTTAGGAGAGGCAGCATATATATAATCTATATATAGTTGTTATTAGAAAAGATTTGCAGTCAAATAATTAAAATAAAAAAACTACAATATTCTTATGTGCTAATTCTAACGATTTCTTTCCAATATTAACACATCATCCCAACTATCTATGTTAGGGATAAAATTCAAGCCATTAAAATGGTGAGGTTATTCTCTTTATAGCATTTTGCAGCTGTCAAAAGTTATTGTCTATGAATTATAGTTGCATAAAAACATGATTTTTTTTATTTAGTATGGTAGAAATTTCATCATTTATAATGATCTAGCCCCCTCTTTAGCTTTCAATATCCTTCTTTAATCAAATCCCTTATTTTAGCATTTTTCAATTCAATCCTTGATCCAAAAAAATCCCTTGAATTAGGCCTGCGAACTTGGGCAAAAATCCTTCTCGGGGCAAAAATCCTTGCTTTCACATTAGATATTCAAACGAGAATATCTTGAGCTTTAATATTGAAATCAAGTGACTCAAAAACTCAAATTCAACAACGTGTCTCGGACTAAAACTTTGATAAAGCATTTGAAGTGAGATAAATTCATTTTGAATAACAGAATTGCAATTAAACTCAAATGAAAACCTTCTTGCGGCAAAATTCTATGTTTTCATGTTAGATTTTAAATAGGAATATTTTGAGCTTCTGATATCAAAATCAAGCAATTCAAAAGCTCAAATTCATCTACGTGTCTTGGACTATCAATTTGATAAGGATTCAAAGTGAGATAAAATCATTGAATAACAGAATTGCAACCAAACTTGATTGGAAACCTTTTCACAACAAGATTCTATGTTTTCACGCTAGAATTCAAACAAGAATATCTTAAGCTTTTGATATCAAAATCAAGCAATTTAAAAGCCCAAATTCATCTATTTATTTTGGACTATAAATTTGATGAAGGGTTCAAAGTGAGATAAAATTGTTTTGAATAACATAATTGCAACTAAACTCGGCTAGAAACCTTCTCATGACATAATTCTATGTTTTCACGCTAGATTTCAAACAGGAATATCTTGAGCTTCTGTTATCGAAATCAAGTAATTCAAAAGACCAAATTCATCTACATATCCTGAAATACAAATTTGATAAGATTCAAAGTGAGATAAAATTATTTTAGATAACAAAATCTGATAGCGATCTGGTTGGTCAAAAAGGTTTTCTTGATTTGATAATGATGAGTATCCAAATTCGACTTAGAGTCTGCCCTAAGAACAATAACCCTTAGGACCCAATAAACATGTAGGTCATTCTTTAACATGTCATAAGTGATAGAATATAGCAAGGATGGTCAGATATCATATGAAATCAAGTCAAAATTAGAGCCTAAGTTGGAAAAAAAATTACAATAGCAGCAGAAAGCAAATTTTGGCAACCTAAAAGACTAGATAAAGAATGAATGAATTTAGCATTATAAAGACTCCTGATCAATTTAAGAAAACCCAATGATTTTGGCAACAAAGAGGAAGGATAAAGAGAGCATAAAACAGCTCAAATAGGGTTTTGAAAAAGATATTTCTTTCTCTACAAAGAGGAAGGATGATTTTGGTAATGTTAATTAGTTTCAATAAAAGAATTGAAAAAAAAAGGTTTGGATTAGAA
The DNA here is from genome assembly GCA_015708895.1 of Populus ilicifolia. NCBI lineage: Eukaryota > Viridiplantae > Streptophyta > Magnoliopsida > Malpighiales > Salicaceae > Populus > Populus ilicifolia. The sequence continues at coordinate 242,648 of SRLM01000520.1, forward strand.
AACATCATAATAGTTTCTGTTACTTGGGTGCCATGTTGGATTACATTACTATTTTTTTATTTTTTTTTTACCTTCGGTTCAAGAACAAAAGGATGTCATCCCTCTCTTAGACATTACTTATGTTTTGATCTTAGTTTTAAACAAGACGATGTTGGGCTACCCTTTGTTTTGACGCAAACCGCACAACCACTTCATGGAAATATAATTAACATAGCATTATTCACTTCCATTGTGAGAATAGTGCCTCCCTATTTGCAATTCTTTCCTTTTCTCTACACATCCATTCTTTTTAGTTATTCTTTATTCTCTCACCTGATTTTTGGGCTATAAATCATGGTTTTTCTACTTCAGTTCAAAGAGACAACTTTTGTGCCTCACGATGCCAATTATGGAACGACCAAAGAGGAGTTGTACCATCATTAATGGCTAGGATTCTATATATAAAGAATAATTATTGATGATCACATAATAGTAATATTTTCATTTACTAGTTTGCTTTATTTGATTGGAAATCACCCAAGATTACATCCTAGATTAGTGTAATGTTTGTTTTCTAATTAGAGCTGTGTATAGGCTATATATAAGCCTTCTCTACTGACCTAAAAATAAGGGGGAAAGAAAAAAAAAGGGATAAGGAAAACATAGAGAACGAGAGAGTTTTTCTTTCATACTTTCATTACTATGAAAACCTTCACTAAACGAGGTAAGAACAATAGATGAAAAAAAGAAAAGAAAATAGAGTAAAGGAGCAAACAGAGAAAAACAAGGTAGAACGACAAACAAAAAAAGGAAGAGAAAGAGAGAAGAAAGGGAAAATACAAAGACCAAGGGAGAATAGAGGAATTAAAAATCATTAGAGAGGAACGAATACGCAAAGATAAACTTAAAAGACAAAAGCCAACAAAAAATTATAATTCACTTGAACAATTACTAGACATGCACGCGTAAGCAAACTCACACATGCCTCTTATTTGCCCAGCTTGGTCATTGGCTTCGACAAGTGATCTGGCTAGGCATACTTGGTTTAGCCTAGCCACACGGGTCGAGTTGGACCCAATCCTAAAAAAAACAGAGACAAAGAAAGAGATTTGTGGTATTCTGGTGTATTTATTTTAAGGTCTATATTTTGATGTTGTAAAAAAATACAAATTTGATATTAAAATACCTAATTTTCAACAAAATGTTGCAAAAATATATATACCTTAAAAAAATATTTTATTCATATGGCCAATATCCTAACATATTTTGAACATTTAAAAAAAATATTCAAAGTTTAAAAGAAAATGTGTTTAAGCATGGATTTCTTAAATATAAAAGTTATTTTCTTGCATTTTGGATTTTACAACATGTTTGTAAATTCCAAAGAATGTTGGCCAATATTCTAAAAATATAAAAATCTTATTTTTGGGGAATTTATCTATTATCATTATTAATATTTGGATAAAGAAATTCCAAGTAGTTAATATCCAAAATACTTTTTTAGGAATAATAAGTCATTATCCTTTAATAATATAAGAACATAGAAAGCTATGAAAAGTAAATGTCCAAAATATTATTGAGGGTAATACAACTTGTTTATTTTTAACATAAAGACAAATTTATGCCCAAGATGTTATTTAGAACAATTTAATTGCACATCCTTAAAAGAAGTCTCAATTATAACTGAGGATATTTCAATTGTTACCCCCACTGTTTTTGAGCTGTGAAAATATGAAATACTAAAGTAAAAATAAGTTTTTTAAGCACTTTGAATTTTTTTAAATTTCTAATTTAGTTTTTGTTTCTCTTCTCTTTCTCCTTGCAATCTAGAAGTTGAGAATGCTTTAAATACTAAAGGAAAAGTGAGTCTTTAAGCTTGTTGAATCCTTTTGGATTTCTATCTTAGTAATCCTTTTAGATTTCTATCTTAGTTATCTCCTAATCCATAAGAGGCAAATTTAGTCCAAATCAAACATAAATTTTAAGAGATATAGATTGTTTTTCTTTGGTACTTTATAGACATATCTAATGTATGATTCACATTGGCCAACGGTTTTGTTCTTTTAGACTTTGAGCCCAAGTTTGTTCATTATAGCAAATTTATCCTAGAAAAACTAATGAGATTAGATAACATCAACACCATAGCAATTATAAAGCAAACCAAACACCAAGCAGCTTACCTCAGATAGGGCATACTAAAGGTGATAAAACCTTTCCTATATGGAATTAGTCTTTTGCCTTAAAATCTTTAGAGACCAATTAGAGTTTTTAGTGACCATAATACTAGGTGACAACTCTATTTTTCACAAAACAAAGACTCTGGAATCAAATCACGCTTTAGAAAGGATCGCTGCAACGCTGCGCTCTTGTGAAAGTGTTACAACTAAGATTAATATACATGATCTCGTAACAAAGATCTTACACTTAGTTGCATTAAATAACTTTCTTACTTATGCTAAATATTTTAATTAATCAATCAATTATTTATGTTAACAAAACTAAAAAAAATGAGAGCAAATTAAATAAAATTATGAAACTCAACTATTAAATAACTTAACATTGGATGGTGAAACTAAAAAAAAGTAAAGAAAAAAATTTAAGTCATATTGGGTTAACCCGCAAACCTTATAGGCACTAAATTAGGATAACCTCATAAAAAAAAGTAAAAAAAATAAAAATCAATTCCTAAAAAAATAAATATTCAAAGATAAAATTGAAAAAAAAATAATTTGAAAAAATAACCTAAAAAGATAAAAGTCAACTCATGTTAATCTTTAAAACTCAAGGTCATGACCTCAAGACTAATTGCATAGGAGGAATGAAACTAAAAAGTTTAATCTAAAAAAAAAACAACAAAAAAAAAATCAAAGTCAACATGTGACCCTACTAACCCCGTGACCATTGATATATGATTGAGATAGCTCTACATAAAGAAAAGTGAAAAAAAATAATGAAGATCAATTTTGAAAAAAGAATATTAAAAAATAAAATTGAAAATAAATCAATTTTATAAGAGGAATAAAAAAATAAAAGTCAATTCGTGTCAATTATTGAAACTTATGACCTTAGTCATAAGGTTAGGAGCAATCCAATAAAAGGCAAAAGCAAATAAAGAAAAATTCTTAATTTTTTTAAGGGATAAAATTGAAAAGAAATAAAAAAACAATAAAAAATATTAACTTAAGTCAACCTGAATTAACCTACCAAGCCAACGACTCTGGTTATGAGATTAAAATAACCCCATAAAAATCAAATCGAAAAAAATTATGAAGCCTGATTCTCAATGAACTCATTGTTGAATGATAAAATTAAAAAATAATCTAAAAACAAGACACAATAAAATGATTTAATTCTACCTAGGTTAACTTGTAAAAATCATAACCTACATTAGAAGATAGAAATAATCTCATAGAAAAAAATCAAAATAAATAAAAAAACCTAATTAATAATCAACTCAGTATTAAAAGATTAAACTAAAAAAAGTATTAGTTAAAAAAGAGACAAAAATAAAACTCAAGTCAAGTGGATTTATTGGCTAAACTCATGAATAATTCATAAGACTAAAATAATACTTAAAAAACAAACCCTAATAAATTATAAAGTTTAATTTTCTAAAAACCAAATATTAAATGATAACATTAGAGGAAAAAATATAGATTTTAAAGGAAAAAACAACAAAAAAAATTTCTATTATAATGAATAGTATTTTGTGAGGAGGTGTATAGTAAAAACACTTTTTTTTGTGAGGTGGTGCATTTAGACCCTTTTTTATTTTTAATATGCACCTTGGGTGGACAATTTTTTTGTTTTAAAAAAGAAAAATCAAGCTTTATGTTTTTTTGACCCAAAAACACATATAAAGCACTTTAGAAACCATAATAAAATTATTTACTGCCTCAAACAATCGCTTCAAAACCCAAACTCAACCTAAAATCAAAAATCAATTCTATCTCAAATCTTTTTATTTCATGAACTTTTTAGATATAAAAACACCTGCTATGAACTCTCCTCATCAAATAAAATAATTTGAAATAAATATTCTCCATTTTAGTTGCCTAAATCGGTGTCAACGACATGTTTCTCCCCCTTTTCTCTCTATTCTCTCTCAACTATAGACCAAAAAATAAAAACATAAACATTTATACTGACATCACTAAAAGATTGATATCTTCTTCCAAGTGCAGGAGGTTAATTTCATAAATTATAGATAACAATAATACAATAACAACAACAATAGTAACAATAATTACAATAATAATAATAATAATAATAAAAGAAGAAGAAGAAGAAGAAAGTTGATGAGAACTTTGAGATGAAAAATTAACATAAGAATTAAACAATAATAATAACAAATATCAAGGTTAGAGGTTCCACTAATGGTATGTCAAACAAATATAGTATAACTCTTATTATTCAATTGAAAACCACACACAAATGAGGTTCCAATCAGATTATAAATTGTTAACATGATCACATTAGTTATCTTATTCGATTGATACTAATACTTGTAAATTTCATCGGACATTCATGATTATAAATTATGTTAACAACAAATCAAATTCCTTTCATAGCTCAAGTGTCGGTTATACCATACAGTATAGGGTATGAGAGTGTCAAGTATTTGTTATACCACGTGTTATATAATATTAATCTAGATTAGTCATTTAACAAGTAAAGTATTAAAGAGTGAATAAGATAACAAATACAAAACATCTTAGTATCATACATTAAAGTCCATATTAAGTTTATACTATACTTATTCTTACGTTATTAGTGTAACCTTTTCACCTTGACATAATAAACTTAGCTAATATAATGAAAGAAGAAAAAATAAATAAATAAAATAAGAACATAAATAAGATAAAAGTTAACTAAGTAAATGAAAGGAAATGAAATGTATAAACTTGATATTAATAAAAGCAAAGCATAAACATTACAAAAAATACAAAGAGAAAAAGCAAGAGCATTATCTTGATCTAGAAACCAAGATGCCTAAAGGCATGGAAAATGCCTTTTTTTATAGGCCAAAATTCAGAACTATTGATTGATAACTAGTTGATGAGTGGGTGACCATCTCTTGACTTGGTGATAATCTTTATCTTCTCTTGTCTGCCCAAAACGTCATTAATAACGTCAAAATTGAAATCACTTGAAAACATGAAAGTTGTAGAAAATTATCTCAGCTTTTTTATGTAAAACATTCAAGTTATTTAGACTTCTATAACTCCAGATATGGGCCAAACACTGAACAGTGCTCGGGCTGGACGAAAAATTTGGATTTCCTTGTTGTTGCTATAATTTAGTCTTGAAAATGATTTTTTTATGTTTTAGGCTCCATATGAAAGTTGTAAGCCTATGTCTTTCTTTTCTATCTATATAAACTAGAGTTAAATTGAAGATTTAAAGCTCCATATATGACCTAATTACCGAACAATGTTCCGGTTTGGACTGCACCGGCATCTCTTTTCTAAGTTTGACCATCTTTTTGTCCTTTCAATTTCAATTCTTAAATTCTTCAATCAATCCTTTTATTTATGTGATAGGCCTACACTTAAAATAAATATTTACCACAAATTAAAGGTATCTTATATTATTAGATATGTTATTATAAAACATACTTTAGTTAAGGAGTTATTGATACTTCAAGTGCAAAATAATGATAAAAAATACACTTTTAAGTACTAATCATATACCAAAATAGATTTGGAACAATTTTGATGGACCAAAATTGTATAATTTCCATGATTGTTTAAGTTAGAGGAATAAAGTGCATCTTTTTTGAAACTTATGTTATGCCATCCATGTTCACAAGTGTTTCATTATGGTCCCCCCTCTTCCAATCCCACCATTTTATAATAATTCAAAATCAATTGTTGCTTAAATAGGACTAAGTTGCCTAAAACAAAGTTTGAGGACCAAATTAAAAGATATAAAATTCTACACAGTCCATCCATAATAAAATGTGAAAGAATGAAAAAAAATACATAATGAAAATCCCATGCTAATTAGAGTAGAAGGTAACTAGATTGATACCCATATTTTATTGTGGGTCAGCCTAATTTTTTTATAGTGTAAAAAAACAATTCTAAAATGTTGTCATTGTATTTTAAAGAATGAAAACAAAAATCAACGACTTGAAAAAATAGAAAGAAAACTAAAAAAAAAATAGTGGTAATCAAACCTTAATAATAAAACTGTAAAAAGATGAAATCAGAAAAAAAATCGATGAAAAAAAAACACCATCAAAACCAAATAAGGTTATCAAAACCTATGAGTAGTATCATGCAGACTGGATAATCCAATACAAAAAATACAAAAAACAAAGTTTAATTTAAAAAAAAAATCAAATTCTGAAGGATAAAATAAAAAAGATAAAAAAGCGACTTCTAAAAAAACCTAGACCACCTAAACAAATCTTCCACCTTGATCATGAGGTAGAGATAACCTAATTAAAGATAAAACTAAAGAAAATAATAAAGTTTATTTTTAAAATTGAAGAGCTTTGAATGATATAATTGAAAAAGAAAATAAATTTAACTCTTGTTAAATTTTTCAAACCTATTACCTTAGGTGATAACTAAACTGAAAGTATCGTGTTTGGAAAGCAACTATTTAAAAATTTGGCTCAATCTGATGTGTTGACCCGTGTCTCAGGTGACCCTTGTCTTAGAAGGACCTAAGTTTTAAAGAAATAAGGGGAGAATTGATCTAGTGTAATATGGTAAAAAACCTCGATTGACCAATGTTTCAGTTAACCCAGGGAAAATTTAGTCAAAATAAGTTTAAAACCCATTTATAATTTTCATTTAAAAAAATGTGTCATTTGCCCTTTTTTTTATAAACAAAAAGATTTATTTGACTTGGGTAAGCTCGAGCCAACCCATTAAACCTGTGACCGATAATTGTCTGAGATTGACTCAGGTAAGGCTTATAAACAATAGGAAAGATCAAGGAGACCAAATCATAATAAATAAAATATTGAATGATGAAATAAAAAAATTTAATTATAAAAATTAGCAAATTAAGAGAATAAAAACCTCATTTAAAAAAAATGAGAGGATAAACTAAAATTTTTAATTGAAGGGAAAAATTAAAAAAAATCAAATTAAAAAATAAATAACATAAAAATATAAAAATAAAAAGAAGGATGACTAAAATTTAACAAAACAAAATCAAGATTATAGATCTAAGGATGAAATTGAAAACAAGTTAAAATGTGATAAAAAAATAATAAGAATCCAAATTAGAAATCAAAACATTGAAGGCCAAACTTTAAATATATATAAAAATTAAACTGAAGGGAAAAATTGAAAAGAAAAATCAAATTCACAAAATAATCCAAAACAAAAAATAAAAACAAAGAGAAATCTTTTTCAATGAACTCAACAATAATGAATGAAATTTTAAAAAATAATTGAAGCCAACCTGGTCAAACCTTTAGTCTGTGTGACGTAGAAGATCATTAGGTCGGATCACAATGTAAAAGGTAAACCTAAAAAATTAACAATGCAAAATTCTAAACTAACCAAAATAATTAAGGATATACTAGAAAAAAAATTACAAAATGATTTGAAAAAATAAAGAAAGAAAAAACAAATTACAAAATGATTTGAAAAAATGAAGAATGAAATTTAACACAAAAGGAAAATAAAACCAAAACATAAGGTATGAAATTGGAAAAAAATTTCAATTAAAAAAATGACAAGAACAACTAAAAATAACAATCAAAATAATGAAGATCATATTTAATATGAAAATAAAATATCAAGTGATAAAATCCAATAAGAAATTAGTTCAATAAAGGATTCAAGAAAAAAATCACAATAAAAAAATAAGAATCATATCTAAGATAAAAATAAAGTGTAAATGGATGAAATTGAAAAAACAATTAACTTAATAAATGATCCGAAACCAAATACATCATTATTAAAAGAATGAGAATCAAACATGATATAAAAATAAAGTATCAAGGTATGAAATTAAAAAAATAACTTAACTCAATAAATGCTTAAAGACTAAATACATTCTAATCAAAAGAATAAGGATTTAATTCAACTTAATAAGCAAATAGCTAGATTTGTTTTTCAATGACCAACACGGTTTTCTAGAAGAAGAGAAACAAAAAAAGAGAAAGGGAAAAACTTGTAGAAAGTCATCTGTATACACAAGCCTCACCACGGTGATGGGGTGGTGAGGTGCATTGAATGCAACTTTGAAAAATGACATTTGGTTATGTAGGGGCACCACACAAGCCACCCTAAAGGCATAGATGATAGGTATAGATGATGCTCACTTGCTAAATATGCATCATACTCCATTGAATTTTAATATTAATTTATATATGTTAAAATATCAAATCACCCCTATCCTAGCATAAGATTAAAAAAAAAACAATAGCAAAAACCTAAAATGACCTTGCATTGAAAGAGAGTTTATGTTTTAAAGACATTTAATTAATTGAAATGCACCAAAAAAATATGAAAAGCCCGTGAACTAGTGGAAACTTTTTTAAGGGTTATTTGGTAATTAAATTGTAAAAAAAATACATGAAATCACTAATTAATACATTTTTAATGTAATAATTAATAAGCCTCATTAACAAGACTTCTATAACCCTGAACCCAGGCTTGTCCGCTAAGAGAAAATTAGTAGTTTTAATGTGGATTTTACTGTGCAAAATCCACAATAAAACACTTGTCTATTTTAGTTTTTTAATTAATAATATAATATAATTACAATAAAATGTGATTAATAGATATTTTCAAAATGAATTTAGCATAATTGTTACTAGAAAGATGGCTCAAGTGTTGCTACAAAACGATTAACAAACAATATAAAGTGTAACATCCCGATTATCGAGACAACACATCAATTGTAATATAAAAAAATATGGTATTTTATTATTATTATTATTATTATTATTATTATTGAAGAGCAGTGCTTACTATTTTAATCATAAGTAACATTGTATACTTCAGTTTTCGGGACAATTTAACTCTTTTAAATGCTAAAATATAAATCTATAACTTTGCTTTAGAGTGAAAGACCTAGTTCTGTTATAAACACATTCAAAATTACTCATTATTGCACATCATCAATTTTATTCAATAAAATTTGGTTTCAACCATTGATAGCTTGTAATCTATAACTGGAATTATAGGAATTCAAATTAAATAAGGTCAGTTTTTTTAGAAAGCTAACATCTAAAATTATAACTTTTATGAGATTCTTATTTCTAATTTAGTCATTTTCAAGTCCTAATCTTCTCTAAAAGTTAAGTAATAATTTATATCTAGTTCTCAATATATGAACTTGATAACCACATCACAAGTTCCCGACTTCTATTTGAATTTAAGGTCTTGTGATTATTTTTTATGATGTTCTCCCTTAATTCTATGTCGTGACTTATCAATGTTTATATATCTAAATTCTTTTTCAAATCATAATCTCTTGTTACCTTTGCACCATAGCTATTTTTTGGATTTTCTTTCTTGGGAACCAATTTATAACATTTCTCAATCAAGTCCTCTTTAAACCTTTGATTAGTACTCAAAAATGCATTTTTATCATGGTTTTATATCATCATTTTGCACTTAAAGTATCAATAACTTCTTAACTAAAGTATGTTTTATAATAATCTATCTAATAATATAAGATACCTTTAATTTGTGGTAAATATCCATTTTAAATGCAGGCCTATCACATAAATGAAAGGATTGATTGATGACTTTAAGAACTTCAATTGCAAAGGCAAAGAGATGATCAAGCTTAGAAAAGAGATGTCGGTGCAATCCAAACCGGAACACTATTCAGTAATCGGGTCATATCTGGAGCTATAGATCTCAGATTTAGGTCTACTTTATATGGATGGAAAGGTAAGACATAGGCCTACAACTTTCATATGGAGCCCAAGATCTAAAAAGGCCATTTTCAAGTTCAAATTATTGCAACAACAAAGAAGCCCGAATCTGTCCTCCAGCCCGAGCACTGTTCAGTATTTTGGCCATATCTAGAGTTCTAGAAGTCGAAATGAGCTGAATTGTTTACACAAGAAAGATGAGACAATTGCCTAGAACTTTCATGTTTTCAAGTGGCTCTAATTTTGACGTCATCAATGACGTTTTGGGCAGACAAGAGAAGATAAGGATTGTCACCAAGTCAAGGGTTGGCCATCTACTCATCAATTAGTCATCAAATCAATAGTTCCCAATTTTGGCCTATAAAAGGAGGCATTTGCCATGCATTTAGGCATCTTGGTGTCCAGATCAAGATCATGCTCTTGTTTTCTCTCTTTGTATTCTTTATGCTTTGTTTTCATTAATATCAAGTTTATGCCTTTCATTTCCTTTCCTTTCTTTAGTTAACTTTTATGTTCTTATTTTGTTTATCTATTTTTCTTTCTTCCATTATGTCTAGCTAAGTTAATTATGTCAAGGTGAAAAGGTTACACTAATGGTGTAAGAATAAGTATGGTATAAACTTAATATGGACTTTAATGTTTAATACTAACATGTTTTATATTTGTTATCTTGTTCACTCTTTAATACTTTGTTTGTTAAATGACTAATCTTGATTTATGTTGTATAAAAATTGGTACAACAAATGCTTGGCACTTTCATAGCCCATATGTATGGTATAACCGACACTTGAGTTATGAAAAGAACTTGATTTGTTGTTAACATAAGTTATAATCATGAATGCTTGACGAAATTTACAAGTATTAGCATTAATTGAATAAGATGACTAATGTAATCATGTTAACAATATATAATCTGATTGGAACCTCCTTTATGTGTGGTTTCCAATTGAACAATAAGAGTTTATACTATACTTGTTTGACATACCATTAGTGGAACCTCTAACTTTGACATTTGTTATTATCATTGTTTAATCTTTACTTTAATATTTTATCTCCAAGTTCTCTTCATCATCATCATCTACTTCTCTTTCTTTATTATTATTATTAGTACTACTACTACTACTACTACTATTATTATTATTGTTGTTGTTGTTGTTGTTGTTGTTGTTGTTGTTGTTATTACTATTATTGTTGTTATTGTTATTATTGTTGTTGTTGTATTGTTGATATTTATAATTTGTACAATAACCTCTCTGTGGTTCGACCCCAGTCTTGCCAGGTTATCTATTACTTCGACACTCCTGCACTTGGGAGAAGACATCAATCTCTTTATCGTGTCAACCTTCACAAAGACTGAAACATACCATCTCTATTCCTTTAAGTTCTTCCACTTAAACTACTTTATTTTCCCTTTTAATCCCATCTCTATCACTTACAAGTTAGTTTTAGTCATTACACCACCTATATAATATAAGCAATGTTTCATCTTATTTTTATGTAACAGTATAATCCACTAACTTAATACTTTGAGTTTTGAAAAATTACTTCCCTTTCCAATTAATACATGTAATTTATCTTATTCACGTTAACACGGTGGACAATTTATCTAATATATACAACATATTTGTTCAAGCAATAAGACACACTTCAACTCAATCAAACCTCATTTCAGTTCATAATATGACCAATTTTTTTCCGTACAAACCGTAAGATGGCCATGTTTGGAGGTTTTTCATCTTTTACTCTAATTTCTACGGAGAATACAAATTGACCTATAAAAATTAACTTACCAAGCAAAATAGAGCTTGAGTTATGTGTTTCTTAGCATTTCTTCTTCCCCTCCTTTCCTTTGAATTTTATTCTGTTTCTCCTCATCCTTCTACCTTTCAGCCGTCTCACTCTCTTTCCTTGTCTCAATTGTTGGGTTTTCTTTCCACTTTTCCTCACACTCACCCTTGAAACTCTGTATCAGAGGTCATGCATGGTGTTTCGGTGAAAACAAATTGAAGAGCATGGCTTAGGTTTCTGTTATGGCTGGCGACATTAATGAGGAGGGAAGAACAATGTTTTTGTCTCACTTGTATTTATACTCTCATTAGAATGTTTAGGTCTTGTTTGGTTGCCTTTTAATACATTTTCTAGTGTTTTTATATATTGTATCTTAACTAAACTATTAATATATTTCAACAATTATCTAGTAAAATCTTATCTTGTAGAATTATTTGCCCAATTCTCATTCATATAATTATTTCTCTGTCTTATGATTATATTTGATTTGATTGAATTCCCACTTAGTCCTTTTAAATTTTAATTATAATTTATTAGAGTTTTACATAAATTGTTATTGTAATGATAGTTAAAAGTGTCAGATCCATGTTATTATAAACTTGAATAACTATCAAGTTCAGCGTCTTGAGTTTTACAACCATATCATATTTATATTATTTAAATATGATAAATATAGCGAATCTATACTAAAACATCTAGATTTAACAACCATTTTAAATCTATATATCTAAACCCGATAATAATATTAGACCTATTGTACCAAAACATCTAAGTCTAGTAATAGTACGAAACCCAAGACACCTTAATCTAATAACCATGTCAAATCTGTGTGTTTAGGTTGCCAGACCCACGTCAGGGTCCGGTAAATATGTCATGTGGGACATAATTATAAATATAGAAACTAGCTATTTGCTTGCTTAGACTGGTTTCCTGGTGGAACTCAAGAATGTTGATGCTGAGCTTGTATGGTAAAAGCCTGTTAGAAATAATTGATGCATCAGACAGTCTTGGCAATTCAACCAAAGCGTTGCTCTAAACTTTTAGATTGTCCAAACTAGCAACTTGTACAGTTGCTCCATAGGCAGCTTCTGCCATGTAAGTTATAGTACTGAGCCTACAAACTTCCATGAAAGCCCTCTGCTGGGAAATTAAGGATTGAATTCATCCGAGACAAAGGTTTTGTCATGGTGGAACTTCTTGTGCTGTTCACTAATTTAAACCATTGGCTTTCCGGGTCACATGCATTATCTTTACTCAAACATTTGCAAGTATTTGTCACGATAGTGTTGTCGGAATCTACATCTAGGCAAACGGTTGTGCCATTGGAGGCGGTAGATGAAAAGTGCATTTTAGAATCTGAGATGGTTTGCCATTTTGAATTTGAATCTGTGCATATTATACCAAGTTTTGCTGGTTTGGCCAAGTCATCTGTTTGCAAGCAGAAATATGTCCCTTTCACTGACAATATCTTCTGAGATGTATAGGTCCAACCTTCAGATTCAGTGCACCGACCTAAGCTTAGTGGCTCAAACATTGATTTCCTCAAAACACAAAGACCCGTTGATGGGTGGAAAATCACTTTATGTGGATTAGCTTCTGATAAACCTGGCCCTGCATTTTACACGAAGACAACCTTAAGATCGGCTATACAAAACATTTGAATAGATCAAGAGCATAAGATTTAAATTGACAGAACTTGTAAGAAGTGAAGAAGTCACAAATTCTATACCTCGAAATGGAGATTGGAGGGCAGATATTTGCTGCAAGAAAGTTGAATTCCTGGCCTCACACCAATTCCAATTCAAAACTCCATAGTACTCATTCATCCCTGCAACACCTTGCCTCAAATAGTAACTTCCAACTAGTGTCCACAAAGCCCAGTCCAAGTCAAGTTCAGCTGCAACACTAAGGAAGCATCCCAAGTACCTATTATCATTAACATTTGTGCCTCTTTGATCCACCCCAAACTCACTCACAAACAATGGCCAGCCTTGGTCCAACAAAAATCCAGATACCCTCATCATATTATCCACCACTCTTCCACACACTTGGTTCGAGTTGCCATTTTTCCATGTCTCCCCATCTGTAAAGCCATACCAATGCACTTCGAACACTATTTTACCACTAAATGTTAGATTCACCGGTCGATTGCGCAGGTAAGACAAGTCTTTGTCATAGTTCAGGCCCGATAGAATGACAATAACATCGGGGTTCGCTGAGTGCACTGCTTCAGCTCCTTTTTGCATGTACCTGGCTCATGTCATTAGCATGAAAACGAACCATTCGATTTAGGAAGACAACAATTGATTCAGGACTAATATTTCTTTTTTCAGAAAGATTCACCGAGCACAAATTACCTGTACCAATCATTGACATTTTGTTTGGGGCCTCGAAGCTCATTCCTCAAGCTCATGCCCACCACATTAGGCACACCGTTAAACATGCTCGCCATTCTAGTTAGGCCTGTGATCCATAGATCCGGATCGAAATATTGGTCACCGAAGAAGCCATTGCCATCAAAATTACTGCAGCACCAACCAGGCTTGCTTATGTGATTGTCCAATATCACCATCACATTATTGTTCCCAAGACTAGACACCACTGCCTGAAACACAATTATGTTGTGTTTAATTAGTGTCAGAGAAAAATATAGAAGAGATAAAACCGTATTTGGTTTAGGAAACCTATAACAAATGTTTTTATAACAATTTTAGAATAAATTTATACAAACAAAGAGAAGATACAAGATGCTTGTCTTTTTTTAGCTCGAGACACAAACTTGGCCGTTACCCTAAACTCAATTTTCATTTCTCTCTGGTTCTTTTTTTAAGGAAATTAAACTGAACTGAACCAAATCGATAGCGTAACAATGTTGCTTAAAGTTTCAATAAACCAACGACATTTAGCATGACTTACAATAATATCATTATTATCGCCGGTCACAATTCATCCATCATCATTCCAACTTCTAATTTCATTCTCAACCACCATGATCTTATGTCAACTAGTCATACTTCAATTAAAAAACCCACAAGTACAAAAGAATGCAGGCATTTGGATAACTGAGTACTTCTATATGATTCTGTCTCATTTTCATCTTTACTGTTAGGTGATGTGAAGCGGTGGTATAATTAGCATGAGAGCTATAATTACCTGGTAAACGTCAAGGAGAGAGAGATCAATGATGGAGGGGTTGTTGGCCTGGATACCAGATATTGATTCGAGGAGACCATGGCTTTGAAGGGATTGTCTTACAGTGAGGGACCCCAGAGTGTCATTGGTTACCAAGAAAACTGGCCAAGTGAGTCTAACACAGTTGAACCCCATGGACAAAATCCGCTTGGCGATACCATCCATGGGTTGCTTGCTAAGCCCCTCGGCTACCATGACCTCAAGATGTGATACCCAATTCACGCATGCCAGCTTCACTCTTTGCCCGTTTTCGTCCACGATCCACCGTGAGTCAGTTGACAGAGGGAGTGCAATGACTTGCTTCTGTGGTATCATCACATCAGAGAATGTTATAAGGAAAGAGAAGATGGAGAGAAATGAGAAGAAAACAAGCCTCCCCATGGGTGGAGTATTTGCTCTGCCTTCGGAGGTTTTCCAAGGATGGAGCTCCAACTTATATATATATATATATATATATA